>JAUZSU010119384.1:0-18673 GCA_034780255.1 Parotocinclus maculicauda
TTTGGAATAAGGCTGTAACGTAACAAAATGTGGAAAAAGTGAAGCGCTGTGAATACTTTCCGGATGCACTGTATGTAGATAAATTATTATCAGTGTACACAATGTCACATTGCACTTATAATAAAAATATATTATAATAATACAAATTGTATATAATAAAAACAATGAATTTAGCCTACATCCAGTTCTAACAGGGTTATTTGTACTAGTATGAGGTAATGTCTACCAAGAAGAATACAAAGGACTTCTTTAAGTCTCTCTGGATAAGACCATGTGCTAAACTCTGTAAATGTTCTTCCACAAACAAACAGTTAGAGTAATGTACAATAGATTTTGCATTGTCCCCAAGACATTAAAGCACATCCTTAAAAGATCCTGTAAAAACTTACAAAAGAACATACTGTAAATGGTATAATATGTAGTACCTGACTAAGACCAGTCTCGTCCACCGCCGGATATTTCACACTGTCAGTGCAGTCCTCGACTGACTTAATAATTCAGAAAAGTCACGTAAGATAAAAAAATACAAAGAAACACTACTCACAACAAAATGTAAAAGTAAGTAATTGGTTAACAGAACAAACAATCACATTACACACAAGCATCACCAAATTACTATGACAGGTATGTGCCATTTAACAACAACATTACATTCTGTGAAGCAGGTTGTAGACCAAAATGGACGTTGACCAGACATTACCATAGTCTTTAATGCAACTGTAATGTAAATATAAAGTGCATGCAAATGTCAGGTAAATTTCTCCGAGATATCGCTTAGAACCCAGGTGAATGTGAACTAGTTTATATAGTTATAGGTTAGACAGGATATACAGGGAATGGGTGTACTACTTACAAAAGGGCAGTACATATGATTGTATTTTAAGTCACACATCTTAAATATGCAAAGTTCAAAGCTTATCATGCAAAATTTGTAGCATGATGACGTTGAGTCACATGCAATCCATGACTTGAATCATTGGCAAGTCATCTGCAATGGAAACCTCAATGCCTGCATGAACAAACACTGTCAATTTACAGGTGAGTACCCCCATTATAATGCCTGTATACTATATATGCATATGTCCAGTACATACTAATTCTCCATGGTAATGGCTTTTCTATTTGTAAGTGAGAGGGCAATTGTGTACACTACAGTTATTATCAAACTATTTCATTACAACTCAAATGACACGCATGCACAAATAAGAAGAGCATACAGATAAGCAGATACCTCTGTCTGATTTTGCTTTGTGGTGAAAATATTGCGTATAAATGTCTCCTGCACCTCCTCCTGCTTGACCAGGTACTGCCACAGTCTCTTTAAAGAAAGAGCCGAATGATGACGGGACCTGAACGATTAACATGGATGTCAATACAGGTACACTGCTCAACTCCAAACGTTACATAGCATATGCAGATATTGTTACTGGTTGAAAACAACCCCCTGACATACACAAAAATACAAACACAAACAAACACACACACAAGTATTTTGTACTTTAGCTGTAACATTTTGTTTAATAACAAAAATTTTGCTCACATATTTTACGTTCATGCACAATTTAACAATACTTCCAATAGTGTGTGCAAAAAACAGAAAAACTCATCTGTTCAGACCTGAATGGTGTGTTGGAAGGCTCAAATAAGGCTTTGTGTCTGAGGAGAGCTGGACCAGAAGCCACAGTCCCATCCACTGGACTAGTGGATATGTATTTGGGTGGTGGACCTCCAAAGATCTCCAGTCTCTTAAGTAATACCTGTTCCCAGCGCTGTAACGTTTTCAGTACAGAATGGCACAATGGGGAGCATACAGGCAGATCTGAAAAAGACACATCGTTCAACGCTGTGCACAAAGGGATACAACAGCAGAGATATTTCAAAATGAATATGAAGCAATTAAAAAAGAGGAAGCATTTTATTTTATTTCATCAAACAAGACCTTCAGAAAGCAAAAAGTCAAAGAAAGTTGTTTGATTATGCAAATGAGATGCAAACTCAATTATGGTGATTGAGTAGCAAGTGGCATATTCATGGGGTAAACAGTAGCATATCAAACTGGACGAGAGTGTCACACATTGACTGGTCAGTAGGGTGTATGATCACTCAGCAGTTCTTGTGGGATCCTCTTCATATTCATTTTGAAACAATTTTCAGCATACCTGTATGCTAGCACAGAAAGTCAAGATCAAACAGTTTTACCCATGAGGTCATGTCCAACCATGGGATAGAATGACTTCAAGTTGACCTGCACGAGCTGCACCATGGCCAAGCGCATCAGACACCAGCTAAAGGCAAAGCATATCATAATTTGAGTACATCAAATAACATATCATCAGCTTTAATAAGCACAGAACTTGCATACCTGTACGAGTTGTTGTTGGAATGTTCTTGGAGAGATACATTAGCATCAAAGACGTCTCCAAACTCCTCTTCTTCCTCATCCTCATCTTCGCTGCCCTGGCTTTCCTCTGAATCATATTCAACATGGTTTGCTGATGGTGGCAAGTAAGGCTACAGGGAAAGACAAATGTGGAATGCGTCAGGTCAAATTAAGAGTTGATCGTACAAATGGGTGCTTGATAAAATATCATGTGTCTTGTACCTTTGCGATGAAGTAGTCCCAGATGCTGAGCTCAGGGGGCACAAAACGCTCTTTAAAGATGGATGCCTCCTGTTCTACTATAGGGCTGGATCTGACAGGGCTGGCTGCTACCTCCCTGGAGCTACTTCTGGAAGAATTATTCCTGAAATGCCTTTGCTTCTGGCTCTGGTCGTCCACTATAGCTACAGATAAAATTTGTAGGTCAGTGAGTGACAAGCAGAACTGGATACCAGCATTGGGATTCTAGGATAGATGAGGCCATTTAAATATAGTAGAAAAATACAAATATCATATCAATTCAGTCTTTATTTTGCCATTTTGCTAGCATGCTTACATCATTATAAGATTTGTAACATACTGTGTAATCTAAGTACATGTGGCTTCAATGTTTTGAAATTATGACTAGTAAAACTCTCAAGCTCAATAATATTCAGTAAAAGCTGCAAGACCTAGAGCTCCCGGTTCATTTAAAAATGCATTAACAAAATTAAGAGAATTAGAAGGTGGACTGCTGAGTAGTGGCCAAACAAAGACACACTTTCATTATTGTGTAAGCTCAAGTACTGCTTCATTTTAGAAAGATTTATCTGGCTGTGTCTCAATAGGCAGTCCTTTAATCTTAAGTCATTTCTCATAAACGAGATTTTATGACATGGCTCAATAAGGAAAGTGAATCTTTAATATATACTGCATGTTTTGTTCTAGAGGCATATTCACACTAGACAAGCTATAAAAAGCCCAGGCATGTTTGACTCTCTAGTGTGGTTTGTTTGACTAGTGTGATTGTTTTGTACCATGCCAGGGCATTGTATGGTGAACTGTGCTCAGGCACACCTAAAGAGATGGGTGCAATTTGCTGGACTCAGACACGGCATAAATGTAGTATGGTCGGTAATCATTCCCGAGTGTGGAAAACAGCATCAGCTGCAGTAAAACCCTTTTACATGTGCAGCACAAGAATCCAATCCAATGTGTGTTGCATAATCAGTACATTTATTACAAGGCATATGAGAGGGTCGTTTGTCAGTGCACCCAAAACAAGAGCAAAAAAAAAAAATCCACAAATAAGTAAAACCATAAAATTTGTTAAACTGTTTAAGAGCAACTTTAAAGTATCTTCATGGTGAGAGAGTTCTGGCACTAATTGTTTTGAAGCACAATGTGAGTGCAAGCCAGGTGGAGTGGGAAGGGAAGGGAGAATAGCTCTCTGGCTCAGTGAGAGTATACCCTAGGACATCAAATACAGGATACTACATGTTGGATTAAACATAGCTTCTCATATTGTCATCTTACAGTTAGTTCTGACCTTACAATCGGATTGGTGGAGAAGAGTTCTCCATTTTGTCTTAGTTATTGCGTTAATTGTACACTGCAATTCTTGTTTTTGATCTTAGGTGGTTGCAGAAGGTCCCTGAAATGGACAAATTAGTTTGAAATTGGAAATTTAATTAAGAAGTAATGTAAGTAAGATGAATCACCATCATTTTCTGACTGCTCAATGTCCGAATTGTTCTAGTGGAGGCATTCAAAACGCAGTCTGCCACTTTATATGTTATGTTTCTTTGCATAAAGCTTGCCATCAAATTGGCAAAATGTCAGTGATGCTGAGATTTGTGATCACAGAACGGCTTTTTCAAAACAGTGACACGTTTCCAAGTAAGTTTTATGCACACAAACAGAACATGGACAAATAACCCTAAGAAATAGCATTTTTCATTATATAAACTGAACATTAAATCGTTACTTGGTAGTGTTATATAAACCATATGCATATTGTATTAATGATAGCTAGGAAACTGTTACGGTTACATAACAACAACTCATTTACAACAACAACTGATTGCAAACAAAACATTTGTTGTGGATTTTTTTGGAGGAAGTATTGTCAAAATTATTTGTATTCTATAAGAAATGCAGGGCTTCGTTGGTTTATTTTGTTTCTATATTTTGTAATTTAAAATACTGTCGTGTAAAAGCTACAGACCAATCAAGGTCATGCATTATTACGAATAAGGTCATGTTCTGTGAGGATTTGCAATGAGGAGCATTATACACAGTCCCTCTTGTGTTCTACTGCTTAAGTTTAAACAAGATACTTCACACATACACAAACATTTGTTTTTTGATCATTGTAAGGATTTTCCATTGCCATAATATCATTATAGTTAATTTATGTTGCACCTACGCATTTCTTTAACACAAATGTTTTGGCTTTTGAAGTTTCAAGTGGAAGTTAGTTTTTGTTTAAAACAATCCTAATGGGAACAAGGAAAACATTCCTGCAAGGAAAAAAAGAAAGTCTATATTTCTATCCTTGTTGGAGCATTTGGCCCTCAAAACGATGTTTAAACTTGATACTTAAACTGTCATAATATGGGTAGCTCTTAACTGAGCTACTAACTTATGAGAAATAACAAACAGGAACTCTGTTAGCACAGTCCTAATCATGTTTCCAATAATTCTATATGCAAGACACTAACCTGAGTGAGTGCTGCTTTTTTCTGCTTCAGAAAGGCGAGCTCCTCCTCCAAATACAGCCACCCACAGTTTTCCACTGAGCGGGTGGGCCACAATGCGGAAGAGTTCGTTGCTGGAGTGTGTGGCCAGTCCATGTACAAACAAGCTGACAAAGACAGCGGTAAGGGTCTCACACAGAAGCACACTAATACTGGGGTGGTTCTCCTCTGCTGCGGCATTCAGAAGATGTATTATTGCACTTATACCTGCAACACAGAGCACATAAAGAGTAAAAACATGGAAGAGGAATCTGTGTGGTTCAGACAGAATCTAGACTAGAATTTTAACAAAATTATGGAACTGGTAATTGCAGTAACAGAAGGTATTTAAATTTAAACAGAAAAGATGATTGTAATCTACCAGGCCACTGTGCTGGAGACGTATTGGGAATGACAGCTTCATCCATGCTGAAAGATCTTGCAGGGGGGTGATGGGAAAGGAGAATGCTCTGGTACACGGTGCCTGTGAACTGGTTGATATGACTTGGAAGTGGAACACTCCTGATGCAAGGATCAAAATAAAAGAAGTTAGTCCATTAGCCTTCCTTAGTTATATTTAAGTATACAGCAACCTGCATGAGGCCTGTATTGGCCACAACAGTAGTTCTGGATCCAATTAAATCATTTAAAAATCAAACAAGGAACATCATTTATGTGTGATGTTGACTTTAACACAGGACACAAAATATCTCAATAATTTTATTATTACATGTTATCGTTACACCTGTGATGTTTTTGCATAGGTTCATCAATGTTGGCTTTTGGACACAAAATACAAGAATGCGCCGTTTAATGTCCATCTGAACACATTCTTTTCACTTTTACTGGTGAGGTCTTAAAGCCCCAGATAAAAATTGCAGTGTTCCAAAAATTTATTTTGACTATTATATCATTGCAGATAGTATGAACCTAAAATATTTAAAGTTTTGCCTAATCAAATTAATTTAATTTATAAATAAATTTCCTTTGATGCATTTTAGGCCAGATTTTTACACAAAGCAGCATCCAGGAAAGACTGGGTTTTTGATGAGTAAAGATCGCCAGAGGATTTCCAGTTTGTCAACAAATGCATAATAAATTTACTAAAATGTTTCAAAACAATGATGATTTACACACAGTTTTATTGTGGTCAGTGTGCATTTCGGTCAGTGTCCTATTTCACAGAACAGAACTGTCATATTCTAATATTTTATTATTATATGGGCATAATTTGTATAAATCATTTTTTTGTTTCTTTAACTTCGCATCGATGACTATGCATGGCAGGAGCAAGGTTATAAAAATCCTAGTCACACAGACACACAGACACACAGACACACAGACACACAGACACACAGACACACAGACACACAGACACACAGGGCAATTCAGAGTGATTAATTAAGCTGAATGTGAAAAAAAGAGTAAACATGAAGTTTGGAAGTCTGTAGTGATTGACTCTGCAGAAAGTTGACAACCTTTTCGCACGATCCACAAGCATCCGCTAACCCCGCTCCGAAAGTTTACATGGCCTACCACTTCATGGCTGAGTTGCTGTTGTTCTCAAACATTTCTATTTTCTTATAATAAAGCTGACAGTTGACTGTGGAATATTTAGGAGCGAGGAAATTCATGACTGGATTTGTTGCACAGGTGGCATCCTATCATAGTTCCATGCTGGAATTCACTGAGCTCCTGAGAGTGACCCATTCTTTCAGAAATGTTTGTAAAAACAGTCTGCATGCCTAGGTGCTTAATTTTATACATCGGTGGCCATGGAAGTAATTGGAACATCTAATTCAGATAATTTGGATGGGTGAGCAAATACTTTTGGCAATATAGTGTACATGGCAGGTAAGTTGAATGTTACTGACCAGATTTCTGTTTGAGGGTTTTGTTAACCAAAAGTGAGGCAAGATGATAATAAGAAAAACATGTTTTACTAAAACTCTTTTTGGTTCGTTAACTAGTACCATGTGTTTCGTATTCCAGATGGGATTAGAGCACAATACTATGCTCTATAAAAGTCCAACCCACCTGGAGCTGCGACCGTCACAGAGGCACTGGTAGATGGAGGCGGACAGGGAAGCTGCTAGCGTGTGCATCACGAAAATCTGACAACAGAAATTAAGTATGTATATGAACAGAAATACAATGTTAAATGTAGTAGTATTATTACTAAACTAGTACTCTCAGTAGCATTAGTGTAATAGTAGGGCCTGTACTAAGCAAGGTCACTCCTTACCTCATTGTTAATCATGTCTGGGTGGGGAGGGGAGTCCAGTGCATTGATAGTGTGCAGTATGTCATGTGTCAGGTTGGTCAGATGAACTATAGGATTGGCCACCACAGTTTTGGAGCTGGCTGTGCAAGCCAGCAGGAGAGGAACTGAAGCTTGCTGCTGAACAGGAATTGGAGAACTGTCATCCTGTAAATACAACAGTACAATTTGTCAGGAAGAAACATGGTTTAGGAAAATGCTTGAAAACATGAATAGAATACATTTTTAGAATACAGAAGCTACCCTAAATAGCGCTTTCATACACACGATCATACCAGCACCAGAAAAAGGTTCACAAGAGTCTCGGCGACAGCCAAGTCATATGTGATGTTTATTTAAGCAGTGCCTGCCTGTTTTACAATTTGCAGGAATGAGGACAGGCTCCTCAGAGCCCTGTGCTTCAGTTCCAACTGTCAGCCAGTGCAGGGACTGCCATACAATCAACCATTTCAAAGTGCCTTTACTGCTGATGCAATTGGTTTCAGCTCCTCCTTCCAAAACAATTTAATTTAGGACTACCAAATCTTATATTCTTATATACTGCTCTCTAGCAAGGGCTAAAACAGTTTTAGTAAACTTACTTACAGATTTTATCATAAGAACAATTAGTATTTCAATTGAACAAAGTATTAATTTCTTTATTATTACATAAATGTTATTTCTATAGTTATACTACACAATGCACATTTTAACCTGCATTATGATCTGTCAAATGGGACATTGACTGAAATTGACTATGATAGTCTTTATATGCTGCTGTCATATTACCATTAAGGGTTTTTTAACAAGAAAACAGCAAGTAAACGATACACATTTGTCAAAGTCGGTTAAACTAATGTATTATTTATGGAAATTAAGAATTATTATATCAAATAGAGGTATGCATTGTTACAACCATGTCTAGGGAAAAGCCCAACACTTCTATTTGATGAAACAAGTAAATGAGTGAATGTGAACCAGTTAATGTAGTTATAGACTTGAGAGAATATATGTATACAGGTAGTGGGGGACAAAAGTGAGTACTACTTACAATAGGACAGTCACATACACATATGGACTATATTTACAGCTATTTACAGATGTAGCAGAAAGTTATAAACAAAAACACAAGTCTCTAAACACATCAACCAAGTTAGAACAGTCTCTATACTAAACGTGAGCTACCGAGCAAGTGAGAAAATGACCAGTTCTCTGGTCTTTAACTCCCGCTTTTGATCGTGGATTGTCTGTTTTAGGTGGCCACCAGTTTATGGCCAAGTCTGGAGTCAAAGGACAGACTTTTGTTTGCTATTATAATGTATTATTTTTTTCAAGAACTTGGATGTTAAAGTTAACTGATGTTGGTCAGATGGACACTGCATAAACACTGCATAGCTGCACTTTTGGTAACTGCATGCAAATACACAACGCCATCAGCATATTTACAGTCTTTTTTGTAGTTTTACTCACTCTCGAGATGTATGAACAGCCATGAAGAATTTCATGTCAGCCTATAAAGTGGCACAAGAACATCCCACCTTTGCTGGGTATGCAGTTACCTGTTGTCACTGGTCTATTGTTGAAGTTATTTCTAAGTACTGTCCTGCAAGTTTGCATGTGTGTGGCACTACAGCAACAAAACAAATCAAAACTTGCCTTCAAAACTGCAAAATCATGGCTGGACACGCACACTTTGATAGTAATATTTTACTGTAAAAGTTTAATAATTTAGTTTCTTCTTCTGTAGCTACTTAAACACCTGTAGCTTCTCGTAAGCAGTGGATTCACAATTACTGTGACAGCCCTATTTGCAATTCCTAAGTTTTACAGTGAAGCAAGTTACCTGCTGGGATTCGTGCAGAAGAAGAATGAGCTCCATCCTGACTGAAGCCAGTCCTCCTCCATGGGAGCCATGAAGACTGCAGTAACTGAGGAAAATGCGTATCAAAGGCTGGTTCCTCTGAAGCCACAGCCTGCGCCTGCGCTGTATCTCCCGTAGTTCTACTGCAGTCCCTTGAGACTCTAGCTTTTCTCCAGAGATATCGTTGACATCCTCTAGGTCGAACGAGATGCCCCCACCCAACTGCTGAAGGCAGGCGTTGTAGCCACAACACTTGTAAAGGGCCACCACTTCCCTCTCCAGCCAGTGGCACAGCTGGTGACGCAACTTACCACCATCCAATTCATATCCTGTAGAAAGAGTTCGCAGCTCGGCAGTCAGCATCTTTAAGCAGGAACTGAACTTAAGTCGAGAGGCCAAGATGTCCTCAGAAAGAACAAGAGAATCGTCTAAACTTAAGTCTGTAGAAGTTGAGGTTGAGTCATGAGCATCTTGAATGGTAGTCGAGTTCTGTTGTTGAATTTTCTTCATCAATAGGCAGTCGTCTTCATCCACGGATTCTTCTTTGTCGCTGTCCCACTTTAACTCAAGTGGATCATCCTGTAAGGTCATAGAGGTTTGGCTCCAGTCAAAGCTCAACACTGAATCTGAATGACTGTGGTCCTCTTGAGGGGAAGACAATGTATCGGAGACCGATTCTCCACCATTAAACATAGCACGGGACCAATCAAGTGCACAGGCTTGGTTTTTCCCACTTTCACTGGATGGGTTACAAGGATCCCTGAAAGTAGGTGAGGGTCTCTCCCGGTTGGGGAACAGCTTAGATCGCTTGACAACTTTAGGCATTTTGGAAAGAACTTCTAAAGCCAACATAGGGCAGCCAGCTTGTAAGTGAGCATTAGCAGCAGTAAAGAAAAGTCTTCTTTCTGTGAGGCTGATGGTGTCAGCCATGCGAGCTTCTGCACTCAGCCCCACTTTAGATTTATCTGAGGATCCAAAATGGCGGCGAAGTAGCAGCGGATGGGTTCTGAGGTAGGTGTAAAAGTTAAAAACTTCTGGATTGCAAGGAGACGTAGTTACACTTTCTGCAAAAAAAAACAAAAAAAAAAAACAAAAAAAAAAAAAAAAAAAAAAAAAAAAAAAAAAAAAAAAATAAAAAAACAAAAGAAAATTACAAATAGACATCCACCACCAGAGCTACTTAAACTGATAAAATGTAAAAGGGCGTTTTAGAAGCACTTCCTACCTTGGGATGAAACTTCGGTATAGTGGGGTTGCTCAAGCAACGTATCCAAAGCTCTGTTGTAATCATCTAAGACCCAATAAGCCATACTACGTTGAAACGGCTCTTGATGCATCGGAATATGGCGGTCTTGACCCAGCACATAATTTCGAAGAATCTTCTTGTATGTGGAGGAGGATTCAAAGTCAGACTCAAACAGTCTACTTATCACCAAGGCCAACTGCAGGTCCTGCATTTTCTCCAGGCAAACCTAAGAAAAATACAATAGTCACTAAACTACAGTACATTTGAATATAATTAGGTATAATTTGCATTCTACTGTTTCAAATTCTCATTCTGCTTATTATCAATTTGAGTTTCATTTTCAAAATGATGAAAATAATGTGCCAAATATTCCAGTGTAACAAATATATTTATTTATTAATTTACAATTCAACTTTAAATAAAAAGAATTAGGGGTTATTTCACTGAAACATCCACTAATTCTTGTGAGCAGTATATTTAAACCCACTAGTAAAGAGCTTAATGTAGGTTAATGTAATATAGCAGCAACCTAATAATAATACGTTAAGTGTTTTACTTCTAAAAGGATAAACATAAAAATTCCTTTCCTTGGATTATAGGTTCTCTATTTCAGGAGTAAAGATTACTTGTCACCAGTATTAAATGAGAAAAGTTTGGTTTTCCTTAGATGTGCCTACTTCATAAAAGATCAGCTTTCCACATATTGTATTATGTGTTTTCTCTAAAAGTGGAACCAAACTTTCGAGAGCTTTTAAGTGTCCATCTTCCAACTGATGCCACAGCCAAGTGCCCATGTATTTGAAGCACTAAATGCATTGGAAGAAACCAATAAGTGAAATTCTATATATTTTTTTTAACAGTACCCATATTGAAATCACAAAATGGTTGTATGCCACAGTATACCACAGTAATACCAAATTCCCACAGAAACTAGTAAGGTAAATTATTTGTAGAG
This sequence comes from Parotocinclus maculicauda, assembly GCA_034780255.1. Lineage (NCBI taxonomy): Eukaryota > Metazoa > Chordata > Actinopteri > Siluriformes > Loricariidae > Parotocinclus > Parotocinclus maculicauda. Next base: position 11,420 of record JAUZSU010119384.1, read on the forward strand.
ATAATGTGTTAACTGCAAGAATAAATTGAAATTGTTTAAATTAAACCTGTCCTTTCATTAATGTCTGACTAAATAGTAAATGTTATCTTTGGCTTTGAGTTCATGATATAAATGCAACCGCAAAGGACTTTACCTCAACAGCATCTTTCAGAGAGTCCGCCAAAAGAAAGAACGCTGCAGCATGCTGAAACCTCTGCTTTCCAAGTAGCGAGAACGCATTCTTAAGTGCAGCTTTTCTCCATCGGTCCTCATTAAAGTTGTTACTAAAGAAAGCTGTCATCTTCACATTCTGTTGGGACCTGCATATGACAGAATGTATCACAGAGTTTAGATACAGAATAGTGAAGAGCTTCCTTTCAACCAAGACGTCACAACACACAATATGAGAAGTTTGGTGAGCACTCACCGGTACAATCCCCAAACCACTGCCTTCTTCTTCAAAGCTAAATAGAACAGGGCTGCATCCAGGGGATCATTGTTTTTTTGATAAGAGGCCTTTGCTACCTGGTAATAATTAGGATTAAAATAATTCATTTACTAATAAAACATTAAAGTAAAAAAACTAAAATGCAATTTATGCTTCTAAATATAGTTGTATTTTAATAATAAGAGTTTTATAGTTGACTTTTATTAAAGCTTAGAAACAAACCTTTTCCATGCACCTGCGAAGCTTATTCGTGCTTCTTAGCCACCAGCCCACTCCCATGGCTCGGAGTTCAGGCCAAGTGGGTTCAGCTTTCTGCATGCATGGTAGCATATTAAGCAGTTCCTCCTCAGACTCAGAGTGAAACGCCCAGGCATAATGACATGTAGACAGTCCTGTAGAAAAGGAACAGAGCTTTTAGATTTCTCTGGCCTTCTGAGGTCAGCCAAACAAGCCTTGTGGTCATCCAACCAATTGCTTTAAGCCATTTAAGCCAGATGGCTTATACTGTAGCTTCCCCAAGACTCTGGATCATAAAGCAATCACCCATAAAAGATATGCTATTATCCTAATAATATCCTACATATTCTCACATGCACCTGCCTTATTTCATCAATAACTCCTTTTTTATTGTGTTATCACAAAGTGTTCTTCGTTACTATTTTAGTTGAATATTTGCATTTGTAATTTTTATCTTACAGGAACTAAAAGTGAGTGGTTTCATACAAATTTGACTGCTCTAGTTTGTTTCAATTGCACTTAAAAGTATGGGACAAATCTGTTGGTCCTCAAAGGGTTATACCAGCACATCAGTCAGGAGATCATTTAAGAAAAATGCCATAAAAACAAATTAATTAAAATTATGATATACAATGTAGGATCTATGCATTGCTAACAAGTTGCATGGAAATCTTGGTGGTAACCCAGTGACTCTCAAAAGGGAGGTCCAGAGCTCTTTGTGGTGTCACTTGTAGTAATTACAAATTATATTTAATGGTGATTTGTCACTTTGTGTGATCAAGAGGAAGTTGCGGTTTTGTATGAATTACAATGTCTAAACAAAATGACAGAAAAATAGCTTTTTGTCCAAAGTTCACTAAGACTGCAATGAAGCTTAGCTTTCCATAAAATGTCAAAAACTAAATTGTCAAATATGTACAGCTGTGTCAACATTTAATTTACTAAGGGACTATATTTTACTTTAATGGAACTGCATGGAACAGTTTTTTTTCCATGGCCTCGAAACTCAATCGTCATTGGATAAATGCCACAATTTTGTCCTGCCCCCGGACGTTCAGCGTCTCTGGGGGTGAATGGAGCTGTGGGTCGGTCTCGGCTGGCCTGGATGCTGAGCTTCTGCATTATGATTGAATTAATATCAAATTACCATTGGCAGCTTAGTCCCATTACAGATTTTGCAAGTGAAGTCAAAAGACAAACTGCAACCCTTTTCTTGGTATTTAAGCCTGCAACACAATGGTCCAAGAACTTCTAAACAGCCTAGCTCTAGCCATTGAGAGGACACTGGTCAAGTCCCTGGAAAATACACCTACTTGGTACGATAGGATCTTAGACCATTTTCTTGAAAAGTTTTTTTTCTTGAAAAGTGCAGAATATAAATATTGATAAATTGACAAATTTGTGCAGGTCTGCAGGTGTGAGGCTCAAAAGAGGGGCACTGCAGAAAAAGTTTGAGAACCGCTGGTGTAACCTAAGTGCATAAACGTCAGGACCTGACATGTTTGATTGGCAGATTTTGTACTTCAGAAAAATACAGTTTAGCCAACCAAAATGTTTTGTTTTCAAAGTAAGTATAAAGTGGCAGCATAATGGCATTTATGTAGCCTAAAATTCAAAGCCAGTCATTAGTAATGTCATTTGATAGTAAAAAAAATAACAATCATTACAAGCATAACACTTTTGGTGCTATTAAATGTTGAATTCTGATTATAGTTATTAGGGGGTCCATTTAATGGCAAAATTATGCAGTGCAGACAGTAAATTGTGCCTCAACACTTACAACCTACTCAGAACTGAAAGGCAAAGAGCATACTTTCAGTACACATTTGTGTTTTCCTGGAATGGTAAATAATTAAATTATCGAATACTGCTGCTGGTTATATTTACCTTGACAGAGGAGCTGTGCACGAAGCCCTGGAGGTAATGACGTCTGCAAGAACGTATGCAAACGAACAGCGAGCACAAATTTCAAGCCACAGTCATCTAGTGTTTCTCCACCTGATTTCAATTACAACACATCTTTAAGCACCTATAACTTTTCTTAAAAAGAGGCAGGCAGAGTTTGGTATGGGCGGTAACTTTTACCTTGGCTTTCTCCAGTGTCCGTGCTGGTAGAGGCAATGGTGTCAGCCAAAGCCATTAGGGACATCTGCTCCATTCGTGTTAGACCTGGTAGGCTGGAGTGAAGCAAGTGTTTGGATAGAACCTGGGCATGCTCAGGGCCAAAGAAAGTGGGGCTGTACTTTGAAAGATCAACAACAGTAGCTTTAGCATTATCCTCATCACCATCCAAAGGATCAATGTCATCCAGGCTCACGGGAGTGGTTTGAAAAAGCTCATCATAGGTTTCTGCACGGCTGGAGCCGTGGCCACTGTCCCCACTCACACTGGTTGTTTTGTTTCTGGTACTAGGTGTAATATCATCATCTGCAGCAAGCAGGGCATACAGAGGCAATGGTGGAATGGAGTCGATCTCTGTGTAGTCTGAACTCTCTGCTTTCATAAACATTTTGGGATCCCTGGCAGTGCTGCCACTGGCACTAATAGTGAGTGAGCGTACACGTCGTTCTGGGTTGTCAGTGGTGTCTGTCAGAGTCACAATCTCACCAGCTATGCACTTGACCAGATGGGACAAAATGGCTTTGGCCCGGCGCACTTTACCCAGGTCCATTAGCTCCAAAAGCTGCACTGGATGATACTGTGGAAGAGTAGGGAAGAGGTTGTGTGCTGTTTCGAATAAGCCACAGTCTTCCATCTCAGCTGGAAGGTCATACATTGTTCTCTTCCCACTAAGCTTCTGAGCAAGACTGGCCATAGATCTTGTAAGAGTTTTTCTAGAAGGCTGTGAACTTGACCCTTCTTGCTTAACTGATGTAAGAAGTGAGCTTGTGCTTCCACTCTTTGTAACATCCATGTTGGACCATGTCGAATTGGACAATGGTGGTTGTTGCCACTGGGTGTAGACATGCATCTCGCAGTCCATGCCCACCACCAAGATGCCATCTCTAACCCAGGACAAAGAGACTGGAATTGGAAATGATCCCTCTACAGAGGAAACAAGGTCCACTACACGTAACACAACAAGCTGGGAAAAGCAACGCGCCCTGCTACTGTCTGACAAGCCTAACTCTGGAGGCTTTCTGAAGAGTGATCCATACATGTACAATTTGGAGCCAACACCTACCGTCAAGATATGCGAACAATCTTCCCTAGAAACCCAGTCCAGATGAACAAGACTTTTATAGCGTGTGCCCAACCTGTCTCCAGCAACCATTAAACTATCCTGGAGGTTTGGCACAGTCAGGTGTGTATCTAAGCCATTGTTAGTCCAACTACTCGAACTATCCAGTTGAAGGGTTTGTTGCAGTATCCACTGGGAGCCTCCTGTGGACTCGCACTGAAATATACTCACATAAATAAAGGACTCGTTTGTAAGCCGAGGATTTGAGTCCCTGTATGCCACAGCTACTTGGCTAGTGTGGCAACAGCTGATGGCCACTGGCTGACCAGGAATGCTCACTGCGCTGCTGTTGGCTAGACCTTCTTCCACAAGTAAGGGCCATTCTTCCCAGATGTAAGCACGACTTTCAGAAGTATTGCCATTTTCAGAAGCTACTTTACAACTCCAGAACCTTACAGTTCCATCTGAACAGGATGTAGCAAAAAGGTATGGAGCCAGTCCAGCTGGCTGTAAGGAAGATGAGCTCAAGTGGCCTGTTAAGAATAGAAATTCAAAAGGGGTTACATAATGTTTTTTACATCATCTATGTATTATAAGTAAAAAGAGCACAGGGACAGCAAGTTGTCGCTTTTTTTTTACTATGAAAAATACCCAATGCACATGTAAATTTAACCATTAAAATAATATACAGTAAAGTAAAATACATTTTAACCATGTATTAAATGCCATGTTTGTATTACCAAAAAACAATAATATGGCCTATGATCTAGTCTGCAAATGCTGGGGTTATATTATCAATTAAAGCCAAGTTCGCACAACAGCCCTTCAACTGATGAAAAAAGACTAACATTCAATTATTGACGTACATAAGTGGAATGTCAGTATTAGACTCTCAATTTCATATTTGAATGCGCACACACACACACTGCTCACAACTTTGTGTGTGTGTGTGTGTGTGTGTGTGTGTGTGTGTATGTATATATATATATATATATCCCAAAGTTATGTCCCAAATAATTATATACTTGCCACTTTTTATAATAGTCAGTATGCTTAATTTTTTGTTACAATTATTACTGCAATGTAGACGCTATTACAAATGGTAATACTGAACACAAAATGTGTTGTTCCAATATGCAGAATGCATTTTTTGAAAACTTTTAAAGGGTCATTGTAGCATTCGTATACAGTGGTATCTTGATCAACTTGAAACTCACCGACTTCAGTTCTCAACGCATTTGGACTAGAAAAATGTGTCTCAGTCAGTGTCATTTGTTCTATACTCGACGCACTTGTATGCATGAAACTATTAATAAATTCTATAAATTCTATTAATACCCAATCAAAAATTAGTTGATTGGAACAGGGTGCCGTTTACTACAGTCCTGTAAATACATTTTTACCTTCAGAAACACATTTTCTCCCCATATTGCATGAGAACTAATGAGCTAATTTTACAGAAATCCTACAAATATATATTACCTGCATAATAATTTGGAACACAGTGTATATATCAGAATGTTATAAATTGAGAACAGATTGATTAAGAATACTTAGGAGGACACCTGCAGCTGGTGTTGCACTTATAACCTCAACTCCTTCTGGAAGGTCCAGCTCCTGACTGAAAACCCTCTTTTTGGTCAAAGTAAAGCGACAGGAACTTCTCAGGTTGGACCTGCCAATCTGTGATGAAGAGGTGCTGATGGATGATTTGACCACGGTGTCTTTAGTCCCAGGGGAGGCAGTCTCTCCTGGCCGAATGGAAGAAAGCAGGTTAAAGTTCAAAAACATGGCCATAGTGGGCACTTCATGTGTAAACACTCTTCAAATACATACCTACAGCGATAGGATCTGCTGCTAGTTGTAGGTGCCACATGTGGAGGACAGATCTGTGGCTTTGGGTAAGCTCAATCACCACCAAAAAGAACCGCTCCTTGAATATGGCCAGGCTAGAGGCTAAACAAAGTACATGGATTGATTACTGGACACAGTCGCTTAGTGAGAGCTGACAAATAAAACAGAAAGCTGACAAAGTTTCCCTACAAGTATCTGCAGGTGACACATCTTGTGAGCAATCTGACTTTTTTCCAGTCCTCAAGATCAGATCCTCTTCAAACACATGCAATAGCTGGGTCTCCTTTCCCTGCTGTAAAAACATTAAGAAGTAGTGTAAATCAGTGGAAGTGGAAATATCTTCAGCAATATTCAATCATGTGTTTACTGCACCCCACCAAAATACTGGTGCCCCTGGTAAACACAAAAAAGTGAGCTGTACAATTTTTTGTCAAATCTTTGACTTTTCATTCAAATACTATATAAAATTCACAAATAAAGGTGTCACAATTGTTTGCATCTTTATAAACTCATGTGTGAAAGTGTACTCCCATTCATATTTTATATATCTATGTTCTGCAGAGCAAATAGAAAACTTAAAAGGTCAGCACTACCTTCCTCTGTTCCTGGGGTAAAAAGCCGTGACAAACAGGTGCAATTATCATATCAAAAGGGTGCGGAGTTGCAATAATCAGTAAATAGCTGAATTACCCACTTTCACTATTAGGGCAATAATGAGGACATCTGAAGCAACTGAACATTAAGAATCTGTCTGGAACAGGACTGTCTTCACGGACTCCCCACATAGCCAGGTGGATGGTTTAATAAGCCAAAGGATCTCAAATAAACATGGCTAGGTAATTGCAGACAGTTAGGTCTTTGGTTCAAAACACCTACAATCAGACACTACCTACATAACCAGAAGTTGTTGGGGAGGGATGACAGAAGAATGCTTCTGCTTTTGCATGTAAACCCTATGAAGGATCTTTCAAATTGTGTAGGAAGAAATGGTTCAAAAATCCCTTGCCACAAGTTTTCTTAATTTCACTGCATTTTGACTGTTAAGAGCAATGAGAGGCTGCACAAAACAAAACGAAATAAAGGGTCAACAATTATTGAGAGAAAATATTTTACATTTTTTTTATTTATTTATTATCTTTATCATTTTAATTGTGCTTTAAATATTATACTTCGGTATTATAATTCATACTGAATAAAAGACCCATAGCGATACGGTTTCACGTGTTTAGCGTGGTTGCCTCAATGGTTCACATGTCCCTGGTTCGATCCCGACCCTGGACGCCACCTTTGAGCGGTTTGCATGTCCCCATCGTGTTGGCACAGGTTTAATCCAGAATTCCGGTTTCCTTCCACATTCCAAAGATGAGCATTTAACTGGTCACTCTAAAATAGTACAGTGTATATGTGTCCAACTATCTCTTTATCTGCCCTTTTGGCTGTCACTGAAAAACTGCATGCAGCTAGATCTGACAAACTGCCATCTGTCCTCATTTTACTAGATCTCTCAGCAGCGTTTGACACAGTCAACCATGAGACTCTTCTGTCCATCCTCTTG
>JAUZSU010119395.1:1251-18670 GCA_034780255.1 Parotocinclus maculicauda
TCCCATTATTCATGAACTGTTTCATCAGAATTATCACCATTTATTATTATTATTATGCATTTGTCGACTGGGTTACACCCTCCCTCTCTAAACTGGCATGAGTCCCTTCATGACATTTTCACGTGGAAAGGGGTTTACCCTCAAACGTTTCAACTAAGGCGTTGTTAAAAGCTTCAAGAATAGTCTGAGCAAAAGAAATAAATGGTTTGCCTAATTGGGGATAAGTAAACCTTCCGGGTACTTTCCTCTGACGTTCAGATCTACGCAAGGTATCATGATCTGGCTCATTAACACTATCTAGACTTTCCACAGGCCTTGACTCAGGACAGGGTGTGTCAGTGTTGGGAATTACTGGCAAGTCAGATAGATCTAGCAATGGGGTTTCATCGTCAGTTTTTTCGGTTGGAACAACTTCTGATACTACAGTATCATTCTGCTCTTGAGAAAAGGTAGTTGTCAACTTCGGCTCACTTAAAGTGATTGATCCTTCTTGATCATTTTTTGTTTGTTTTGTTTCCTTGGGTTCAACTGATAACTCAGGTTCTGCATTAATGTTGCTCTGGTTTGGAGACAATTCTTTTCCTACCGGTTCAGCATCAACTGGATCATCAGGTGGGAACTGAATAAGGTCAGGTTCCTCCTCTGCCGTAGAAGAACTTGGGATATCAGAGCATTGAATTTCAGGAGGGATTTCAGGTAAGTTTTCAGGTATAGTAGACGAATGAGTCGGAGAGCTTGGTTCATTTCCAGGCTGTGTAACGTCTGGAGTTTTTTTAGTTGGATACATCACTTCAGGACCAATGATTCTTGTCTCTACCTCAAAACGTAGAGGATATGACAAGGAATAGTCCTCTTCATCAGACTCGACTGTGTTTTCAGCTGACTTAAGAGCACTTTGTCTGGTTCTGGGTCTAGAGACTCGTACAGGCTGTTCAGGCTCCGCGTCTTCTTCAGCAAGAAACCCGCATGGCAATAGGAGATCCCTGTGTAGAGTACGGGTGGGTCCATCCTGGCCCGCAGGACACACCGTGTAGACTGGTAGATCTCCTGCTCTCTTCTGTACGACATACACCGTGGGTTCCCATCGATCAGCAAGCTTATGCTTGTTGCGAAGTCTGAGGTTACGTACAAGAACTCGATCCCCCATTTCCAGACATGACTCTCTCACTCTCATATCAAACCTCTTTTTGTTTTTGTCAGCTACTTTCTTCGCATTTTTAATTGCAATGCTGTAACTTTCTTTCAAGTATGACTTCAGATTTTTCACGTACTGACAGTGTGACGTGGATGAGGCTCCTTTGACTGGTAACCCGAAAGCTATGTCGATCGGCAATCTGGCCTGGCGCCCAAAAAGGAGTTCATATGGAGAGTACCCAGTCACCTCGTTCTTTGTACAATTGTATGCATGAGTTAGTGGCTTTACATACTCACGCCATCTAGTCTTTTCTTTCTCCCTTAGGGTACCCAACATACTCAGCAGAGTACGATTATAGCGCTCTACAGGGTTACCTCTGGGGTGATAGGGACTTGTTCTGATTTTCTTTGTACCCACTAAAGCACAGAGCTCTTTGACGATTTGTGACTCGAAGTCACGACCTTGATCGCTGTGTAAGCGCTCTGGGAAGCCGTAATGGACGAAAAACTGCTCCCACAGGCAACGCGCTACAGTGATGGCCTTTTGATCTTTCGTGGGTATTGCCACAGCATACTTTGTGAAGTGGTCAGTAATTACTAATATATCCTTCGTGTTGTGGCTATCCGGTTCGAGGGACAAGAAGTCCATACAAACCAGTTCCATGGGTCGGCTGGTTTTGATACTGACCATCGGTGCTGCCCTCTCTGACTGATGTTTACGTTTGACACACCTTGGGCAGGTTTTTACCTTTGACTCGACATCTGCTGACATCTTCGGCCAATAAAACCTGGACCTGGTCAGCTCAAGAGTGCGCTCTATACCAAGATGACCCATCTCATCATGGAGACTGGTAAGTACGGATGGCCTCAAAACACGTGGAAGAACAAGTTGGTACTCTGTCCGATCTTCACACTGTCGCTTACGATATAACAGTGAGTTTTTGACTTCAAGGCGGCTCATCTCTCTCAACATAAGCATCAGCTCTGGTGACTGTACATCCTGTTGAGGTGTAGGCTCACCAGATTCAAGCGCCTTGATGATCACGTTGATTGAGGGGTCTTCTCGCTGTAGTCCGGCTATTTCACCCTCGCTGTGCATTGGGACAGAGCAAAAGCCTTGCAACTCTGACTCCACATCCTCATACGCAGGCGGAACGGCATCAGGGTGAATAGCGAGTGACTCTACGAGACAATGAGATGGTGACTCCTCCTTCACAACTGCATGGTACTGACAGGTGGCCTTGACAACGTCCACAGGAGTTAGATGGTGAGAGGTGAACTGATGAATTCGCAGACTCTCCTCCTGTGAGCATTCGTCATTCACCAACAGTCCGTGTGGCCTCCTTGACAGACCATCAGCATCTTGGTTCTGCTTGCCCGCACGATACTGGATGTCAAAAGAGAAGGTGGACAGGGCAGCTAGCCAACGATAGCTGGTCGCGTCTAGTTTCGCCGTGGTGAGTAGGTACCGAAGCGGATTGTTGTCAGTCACAACAGTAAATGAATGCCCATATAAATAGTCTTGAAATTTTTCAACGACAGCCCATTTTAAAGCTAAAAATTCCAACTTATGAGCTGGGTATCTGGCTTCACTTTGTGACAGGCCTCGGCTGGCGTAGGCTATTACACGCTTCTGTCCATCCTGCTCTTGATATAGGGCAGCTCCCAGTCCCGTAGTGCTTGCGTCTGTATGCAAGACATATGGCAACTCCGGATTAGCAAAACCCAAGACTGGTGACGAGGTAAGTCTTTCAATTACCCTCTCGAAAGCATTCTGACAATCTGTTGTCCATCTTTCTCCGAATGGCTCCTTCGGATGGAAGTACTTCACGTCAGTCTTGGTTTTCTGGGCGGACTTTCGTGCTGGTGGATATCCCGCAGTTAAGTTGGTCAGCGGCTTTACTACCTTCGAATAGTCCCGCACGAACCTACGGTAATAACCAGAGAAACCAAGAAAAGAACGGAGTTCCTTCAAGGTACGGGGTCTTGGCCAAGTCTTGAGAGCTTCGATCTTCTGAGGATCGGTCTCCACTCCTTTCTGTGAGACAATGTGCCCCAAATAACGGACAGACGTCTGAAAGAAGCGGCACTTCTCAGGAGATAACTTGAGACCATTTTCCCTCAGACGATCCAGGACTTTGGTTAGACGAGCTTCATGTTCCTCCAAGGTTTGGGAGAAAACGATGATGTCGTCAAGGAATACTAACACCTCACGCAGATGAATATCTCCCATGCACTTCTCCATTAAGCGCTGGAATGTACTCGGAGCGTTCGTAATCCCTTGCGGCATACGGTTCCATTCCCAAAATCCGAGGGGACATACAAAAGCAGTTTTTGGTTTGTCATCTTCATGCATTTCAATTTGGTAGTATCCGGATTTCAGATCCATCACAGAAAACCACTGCGATCCGTTTAGAGCAGAGAATGACTCTTCGAGGTTCGGTAACGCATAAGCGTCTCTGATCGTTTGCATATTCAGCCTCCTATAGTCGACACATAGGCGTACGTCGCCATTCTTCTTTTTCACTACAACTATAGGTGAAGCATACGGGGATTCTGATTCACGGATGATACCCGCTTCAAGAAGGGTTTGAAGATGTCGTCTCACAGCGTCGTAATCCTTAGGATGGATAGGACGAGGTCGATGCTTAAACGGCGTCTCATCCTTCAGTTTGATGCGATGTTTGACTTTTGTTGCGTGACCGAAATCAAGGTCATGCTGGGAAAACACATCAGAGTAGGTGTTCAGTGTCTGTGTTATTCGTTCCTTCCATTTCACAGGAAGCGGAGAATCACCGAAGTCGAAACTCTGGCTGTCACTTTGCTGCTCATCATGACAGGACTGTTGCAGATTGACTGGACTAGAGCGGACAGTGGACGATAACAATTGACTTGGGCTACAGGTGTTGTAGGTCTGACAGATTTCATGAGGGATACAAAGTTCTGCAAGGACAGAATTACTTGGCAAGACAATGTCATGGCTGGTTTCATTTCGCAGCACTACAGGTACTTTGTACGGGGAACGTGCTGGAATAGAGATTAGACAGCTGTCAATGAAGATTCCCCCTGGCAAGGACGAGATTGAGGACTCCTCGAGTACTGCCCATCTCTCATTGTTCGCCTCACTTCCGGAGACAAAGCCTTCCAAGACAACCTTCTGTCTGGCAGGAATGATACCTGGTTCATGACGACCTAACTTAACAACACCAATCTGACCCTCTGAGTTGTGCTTTCGTCTGAGTTGCAGGATTTTTAGGACTTGTTGGTAGCCACAGTATGTGTTGCTTACCAGAGAATTTCCGTCACAGAATTGTTCATAGAGAGGGTCTAAAGTATTTGTACCGATCAATACAGGCACGCTACTGTTGGAGCGAGTGTCTGGTACTATCAGGGCAAGGGTCTGCACTTCAGGTTGTGAAGCTATAAATTCTTTGGGGAACTGCATACTTAGCTGTAGGTAGCCTAGGTACGGAACTGCCTGGCCGTTTGCGCCTTCAACTTCCAGTATGTCACTCACTGGGTGTATCGGGTAATTGGAGAGGTGTAAATCATAGAAAGACTGAGACACAGTCGTAACTTGCGACCCAGTATCAAGTAGTGAATTACACTCAATTCCATTCACTTGCACATTTGCTGTGCTCTTGTTTCCTACTAGGCCTCTAGGCAGTTTCCCAGTTCTTACAGTTCTGTGTTCGTTAAGTGACACTTTTTCCTTGATTTTCAGTGTCGTGGTGGGACTGTTAGTTGACTTTGTTCCTATTTGTCCCTCAATAGAAACAGTTACTTGTTTAAAGAACTTTCAACACCAGGGTTTGCTTTTTCCCATGCCCTCTGTCGTTCTCTCAACTCTTTTTTCTTTGCGTTTACTAGTGCAGGGTTCGGCGGATCAGTGCAGTTGCTCGCTATATGCCCATCCTCACCACATTGGAAACAATACCATGGTTTGGGTTTTTTCGGGACGACGGCAAGTTTTTGTGCTTGTTCTTCAGCACTAGCTGGTTCTTTTGGTTTTTTCTTCCCAACTTGGGGTTTATTGAGCGGTCGGTCTTTGGGGTAAGAGAGCGCTGCAACCTGAGCTTGGAGTACTGCTATCTGCTTTTGCAGCTGAGTCATCGCTGATGGAGGAGTTTCAACTGGAGGTGGTAAGTCATGCTCGGTGTCAGGTTCACACAAGTTCTGTGCTTGAACTTGAGCTTTGGTCTTTGTGAAACCGAGATGCTGTTTCATTCTGTTTGCTTTGGCTGTTTGTCTATCTTCTTCAGTGCGCAGGAGCAACAACAGCTCTGAAAAGGTGGGTGGGTTCTCCTTTCGCTTCTCAAGCTGAAGTGTACTGATCAGGGTATTGTTCCAACAGCCTCTGCAGAATTGTTTCAGAAGCTGTCTGTCAGAATCAGTTGGTGATACTGCTTTCACCTTCACAATCTTGTTCAGAGCAGTCTGAAGACGATGGAGATAACTTGATGGCATCTCACCGGAGTTCTGGTTGATGTTAAGAAACTCTACAAACAGATCGTCTCCATCTTTCACCATGTCATAAGCAGAATCAAGCAGGTTGAGATAAGCTCTTGGGGAAACATAAGGACCTAATGACTTCACTATTGTAGCAGCAGGGGCTAAGAGACTGTCGACAATCTTTCTCACAAGTTGTCCTTTGGGGACAGCAGGATCAGCCAAATAAAACTCCACACTGCTTCGCCATGTGTCGTAGTCAACCTCAGTGTTAGGACACGGTACTCTGCCTGAAAAAGTCCTCAGCTTCACTGAGTGTAAGTCTGAGCGAAGGTCGGAGCTCTTCACTACATGCTCAACAATGAACCGTTGCATCTCAGCTGGGTTCAAGTGGTCGGGTGCTAGCTTCAATTGTGGAAGTGGTTCAGGTCGGCTTATGTCAGGGCTAATACTTTTAGTTAGCTCTGGGGTGTGTTCGGGTTGAGTTGAGTATGATTCTACAGCTTTGGGGTATTCTCCATTTTCAGGTTCAGTATCAGAGGGAGTTTGTTCTGTTGGTTCATCATCTAAGGTTGGCACAAGTTCTTTTTCAGCTGCTGGCTTTGTATGGGCAACAAGGTTAGAGATTCTGGTTAACTCATCTTGTAGGAGCGTTGCAAATGATTTCCCACTATGTTTGGCAATGTCTCTAAGCTGAGTTATAAATGACTCTGTTAACCCCGCACTTTTCTTGGATGAGTACACATTTGCAAGAGCATCAACATGGTGAACAACATCAGTGTTACCGTCACAAATTCTGTCAAAAGGCAAGGAATTCCCCAGGGTTTCAACAGCTAACCCAGATTCAAATTCAACAATAACTTGGTCATTAGCATCAGGCACTTTGATTATTCTTGAAATTTTGCCATATTGCTTCAAATACTCAAAAACCTCATTATCAACCTCAGTTTCAGATAAACCCTTTATAATAAGAGAGTTAGGTACCTTCACGCTTTCCAATGCGATAATCTCCATTGCAGTCAAAGCAAAAAGTAAAACCTAAATGCAATGTTCAAAAAGAGCAAAAAATAAACAATTTTTTGGTGATTGCACTTTAACACACTCTCCTGGCTGGCTCGCCAAGTTTTACCGTGTAACCCACTACTGGGTATGTACACGTCGAAGATAAGCCAGGTTCAGTAATATTAAGAATAAGAGACCCTAGGCTCTGGAAAGAGAGTGGGAAACAGTGCAATTAACCACACCACACAATGATATAAGTTTTCTTTTTTTAGTAATAACTTGAAAATGGAATTAATTACAATTACCCATATTAAAAGATTTTGACCTTTTTCTTTTAAATAAAATAAAAATGAATGGTCCTTCAAAATTGGGAAATAGTCCTTGAAATTCTCCAAATGGGAAAAAAAAAGAAGAAGTTCCTTTAAGTTGTTGTTCAAAATAAAACAGTTCCTCTCAAGTAGTTCAGTTCAGGCGTTATTCTTTGGTTTAGTTCGTGAAGATTTTTGTCCAAGTCAGTAAGTTAAGTCATAGTCAGTGATGTGACACAAGCAGGCCACGATCCTACCAGATATGCCATGTGCGATGACATAGAACAGAATCACACTCGAATGGGTGGTTGGCTCGCCATCTAACGTAGTCCACGAATCCTCAGCGGAATCCAGATCCAGCTCAAAAACTTGACCTGTGTAACCATACCTTTAGTTAAGCTACATATACAGGACAATGTTCAATTCCTATCAAATATCATCAACAGTTTAAACTTAAAATAGTTGTACAACATATATATATCGATCTCCTCAAGAAAAGTTATGCAACTGCATACACTTTGTTTATACTGAAAAGCATTGCATACCATTCAGTTAAATTACCATTATCAAGTAAACAGAACGAATACTATGAAATACAACATTGTGTACTGAAATCACGGTAACCTTGCAATTATACACCACATTACCGAGTACAGTGGTTATCATGAGGCACATTTAGCCCTCTCACCTTGCACGTGCTGTGCGCGTGATCACCGCATGTGAAATACAGTCAGCTCATTTTGACCAGAATATACTCTTCCACATTTACACAACAAGTGTTACAAACAAAATACAATTCTCAGATTTCACCAACGTATTTAGCAATGCTAAGCAAAATATGACTTAGGTTACAACAGTAAGGAAAAATAACAAGTTGCCTTACCAAGACGATTCAACAGCGAATTACTCGATGAAACGAAACTCTGTTTCAAACCATACAGCATTTACAAAGCTGGTCGCTCAGTACTCAAAATGGAACTTAGTCGTCATAACAACTTAGAAATATTCTCTTTCAATGTCTTCTAGCTCCGGGGAAAAACCGGAGTTTTTTCCAGCTCACTGGCTCTCGTTAGCTCAACAACGGCTGCACGGGAAACGATGCTAGCGAACAGCATGTTAGAATAAAAGTACCAATTCGTAACTGTCCCAATAAAAGTACTGCTATATCAATTACATGTAATCGTGTTTGTTTTTTTTTTTTTTTACAATAACATCCCATTATTCATGAACTGTTTCATCAGAATTATCACCATTTATTATTATTATTATGCATTTGTCGACTGGGTTACAGTAAGGTGATGAAACACAGCGGTAAATATGCCCCTGTCCTAACTTTTTTGGAACATGTTGCAGGCATCAAACTCAAAATGAGTGAATATTTGCAAAAAAAACAACAAGCTTTATCTGTTTGAACATTAAATATCTTGTCTCTGTAATGTATTCAACTGAATATGGGTTAAAAAGGATTTGCAAATAATTGTATTGTGTTTTTATTTATGTTTTACTCAATGTCTCAACTTTATTGGAATTGGTGTTATAGTAAGATGTTGTTCTTACCCCCAAACTCAAACAGATCTAAAGCTACTTCCTCGAATGGCAACTCTGGTGTCATTGTTGGATTAAGAGGTATTTTGGGCAACCTGTTCTGAAAGTCTGACTTTGAACAATTTTGAACAGCCATCTCAATATCATCACTCATACCTGGCCAGTATAATTGCTCTTTGCCAATGTGCCAAGATGTGACTGATGTATCAGTTGTAACATGCGACTTTGCATGGAAGGTGGTACCACTATGCATAGCTCCTTGTACACTGTTCCATCAGACACTTTTAGCTGACTACTGGAGTCCCAGCAAAACTAAACAATGTTTGGAACTTCCCTGCAGTGTCCTGACCAACCTTGCTGAATTATTTGTTGAAGAAAACACAGCTCTTCTTTAGTGTACATTTGCAACTGTGTATAATTTTGTTCACTGATAGAAAAAAAAACATGAGCATAGAAACACACTTCACATTGTTTATTTCAGGTGTACACTGTGTGAACTGTGCTCTGGACAATGTGTCAGGCAATTCCATCTTTTTTGTACTGAACAGTTATATCATACCACTGAAGACACATTCGTCTGATGTGCATCGGAGTGGACAGCAGCAGTTTTTTGAAGATATCTTCAATTGGCTTGTGGCCATTAAACTCTGTGAAATGTTTGGCCAGTATGTCGTGGTGAAATTTGAAAATAGAGAGGAATTTTTTTTAATCAATTTGGACGTATTGAGACGAGAACGCAATGGGCTGGTCATTTTGCAGGAGCACGGCTCTGAGACCAGAGCTAATGGCGTCACAAAAGATTTCCACTGGCTGTGCTTGATCAAAGAAAGTCAGCACCGGTGAATAAGAGCATACGGATTAGAGCACATCGAAAGATTTCTGCTGCACTGGTTATCACTCAAATTCAACATTACTTTTAAGCAACTGTCGCAGTAGTGCGCTCGCCTCACTTAAATTTTATAATAAACTTGGACAGGTAAGTCACAAAACCCAGAAAGTGACAAACACAATCCTTAGCAGCTGGAAGTGGTATGCACTAAACTGCTTTCACTTTAGATGGGTCTGGCTGTAGACCATCCACTGTTACGGGAGGCCCCACATATGGAACTGATGACTGAAGAATGTAACATTTGCTGAAATTAAGCTTTCATTTCTTTGTACCTGATAATGGTTTACATCAGTGTATTACACTTTGCACTAGTATCAATTCTGAATTTTAATTTTTGTGACATAATTTTGACATTGACTGCCAATATATAATGAAGAGCTGCTACTTTCACATCATCCGTCTGCCTCACAATTAGGTACAAAATTTCATCATCTGAGAAAATGCACTGTACCTACTGAATGTTTGCGACAGACTGCTGCTAAATGATTGGCTTGTGACAGTATGCAGTACCTTTAGCAGGAATCCTTTCTTGTCTCCACTTGTGTTGTGGATGCTTACCACCACTTTTGCACCCAACATACTCACTGTCTAAACTCACAATCCAAGTAAGAACCGAAATCTTTCACAAAGTGGTCAAAACTCTCAGTTTTGTCTTGTTTCCTTTGTTTGAAACGATGCCTTGCTATTCTTTTTTTCTGTAGTGTAATGTAATTAACAAACTTTTCGAGTACCTTATTTGGGTTGTCTGTTCTTCCGCACACCATTCAAGCATTTTGTAAATTTGTCCGCCCTGCTTGCCAGTCCATGTGCCTAGCCAGTCTGAATGCCATTTAGCCGTTACCTCAAAAAGGGGACCAATCAATATAAACATCACATGGCTTCAAAACCTCTCTAGCTCCTGATGTAAGTCAAACGAATCACAGCCTATTTTGGTCATTGCTACTTACTGTACATGACAGACCTCTGACACTATGTAAAATCACAAACACTGTAGAAGCGTACGCCACAAAACGACAGTACATTACAGATATCAAGTCTTTGCTTAATCTGGACTTATTTGTCAATAAATAGTACAAAATACATTTTTGAAATGCATATAATTGTACTTCATTATACCATATAAACATCTGACAAAAGGTCCTTAAAAACCTGAGGCAGCAAACTTTGTGAGAACCAAAATATCTCAAAATATTTGGCCATGACTGTAGATCCATCATACTCCTAGTTTACTGAAGCTGCTGTCCCCACTGATCCCATAAATGCTTGATTGGCAATAAATATGGTGGCCAGCCAGTTATTTCTGGGTAAATCCCTAATGTGCATGAATGAGCATTATCCTGCTGAAATCCTGAAAGTTGAGAGCTCTGCGATGAGAGGCAGCACACGTGGACTGTACAGGATGTTCTGCACATATCAGTTAGTTAGTTAGCTAGTTTACCTCATATCACTACTACGGGCCACCATTTTTTGTATGTGATGGCTCCCTAGATCATTAGACCAGCAGGAGCAGTGCGTTGCTCCAAAGACCTAATAGGTAGGAAAGCATGGCCAAGATGGCAGACAATTTGTCAAAACATCGACCCCCACCAAACTGGGCAAATGTCTTTGAGTGCATCAGAGAGGCATGGTTAGCAGCCAATAATCTCTCACAAAGAGGTATGTTACACTCCCTGGGCACAGAGCCACTACACTATAATCAACTGATAGAGTGCCACCCTAATTGATCTAATAGTAACACAAAAT
Organism: Parotocinclus maculicauda; assembly: GCA_034780255.1. Lineage (NCBI taxonomy): Eukaryota > Metazoa > Chordata > Actinopteri > Siluriformes > Loricariidae > Parotocinclus > Parotocinclus maculicauda. Next base: position 12,322 of record JAUZSU010119395.1, read on the forward strand.
TAATACCAGTGTTTTGTAGGAAATGTGCCCAGTTGGAAGGGTTGAGGGTGCAGAAGAGCAGGAGGAACTTGTGGGTTATTGTGGGTGATGCCCTGATGTGAGGCTCACGGCGACTCCCAGATTGCAGAAAAATTCTAACCAAAGGGCTGATGTGAACTAGGGCCCTCGGACCAAATTCAGGATGTCTGACTAGGTTAAAATGGTCGGAAGAGAGTCTCAAATGCTGAGAAAAGCTTGGGGAACAGCAGGAACCGCATGGTTCTGGAAAAGCGATCCGTCACGGTAAGAATGATGGAGAGCCCCTGTGAAGCCGTGTGGGCCCAGGCCATGAGACGATTTCGTAAGTGCTGGGTCACATATGTCCGTCGGGCTAGGCACTCGGCAGGCATGGTACACCAGATAGTGTGTGCTGGATCTCCTGGTCTACCTCACACTGGACGGTCCAGAGAAAGCAGGAGTGGCAGGAGGGGCTACTTGGGAGGGCTAGGCCTGGCTTCACTCTGCTGCAGTTTCGTCATTCGTCATACTGGCAGGTTAGTGCATCTGCCTTTAGGTTGGTGATGGTGAGGTCAAAGTGGCTGAAGTAGAGAGACCAGTGGGCCTGGCAGGCATTGAGCCGTTTGGCAGTCCTGAAGTATATTAGGTTCCAGTGATCTGATGAGTACCAAATGTTAAACCCCTTCCAGCTAGTGTTGACACTCCTCCAGGGTGATATGGATGGCCAGTAACTCCCAGTCGCCGGCAGCATAGCATCGTGTGAGTAGTAATTTACCGGGAGAAGGGTGGCCCAGGATGTCCGGGGTTGGGAGAGTATTGTCCCGACTCTGGATGTGGACGTGACATAATCATTAAACTGAATTATTTTTCTTTTTTGCAAAGCTAGTAGACATGTTTCACTCATGTATCACCAACTAGCTGTGGATGTTTTCTGGAATAAACTGGAACATAGGGAATTAGGAGATCAGAGATGATATACTGCTTGTCCTACACCAATGACCATAAAAAGTTTGTGATCTCTGCACAGAAGGTATCAAAAGTAATGCATACCCGACACATGCTGTTCAAACATAATTTGTGTTCTATATTGTAGGAATTAATTTAAAGGGTGCCCTGAAGGATGTCCTTAGATTAGATAATATCAAGGGCCTTTAAAAAGTGCCCCAAAACTGAGAGATGCGAGATTGTCCTTCTTCTTCACTTGAGGAATAGAGGTTTTCTCAAATCTTTGTTGGATTTATGATTGTAACTACATAAATGTTTATTTATCCTTTAGAACTTGGACTCTGTCTCTTGGAGAAAATAGATTCTGTCAGCCTTAGAAACCCAATGAAACTTCTAAAAGATAATACTCAAGAAAACCCACAAGCAGTTTGTTGAAGACAAGCAGACTAAGGACAGGGATCACTGAAACCATGCCTTGTGGTCTGATGAGACAAAGATAAATTTATTTGGTTCAGATGTTTTCAAGCATGTGTGGCGGCAACCAGGTAAGGAGTGTGTCTTGCCTACAGTCAAGCATGGTGATGAGGATGTCATGGTTTGGGGCTACATGAGTGCTGCTAGCTGCGGGAAGCTACAGTTCATTCAGGGAACCACGAATACCATCATGCATGTGCCCTTCCCTTCTAACTTGGGTGGCAGGGCAGTATTTCAATGTAATAATGACCCCAAACACACCGCCAAGATGATCACTGCCTTGCTAAAGACACTGATGGAGGGTAAAAGTCAAGCATGTCTCCAGACCTAAACTCTATTGAGCATCTGTTGTGCATTCTTAAACAATTGGTAGATGAGTGCAAGGTCCCTAACATCCACCAGCTTTGTGATGTCATCAGAAAGATGTGGAAGAGAATTCTTGTGGCAACAGGTGATGCTCTAGTAAATTCCGTTCTAAGTTATTTTGGGGAGTTATTTTACTTTTCCATTGTGTCAAAGTGTCATATCTTCAATGTTGTCCTGTTAAAATATATTACAAAATATTTACAAACTGAGGGGTATACTCTACTTTTTTAGTTACTTTTTTGTCAACAGATGCGTGAGAAAATTATTGAAATGTTTAAAAACAATGTACTTCCAAGAAATATTGTAAGGGATTTGCATATTTTCCCTCTACAGTACAATATCATTAAAGAATTGAAGGAACTGGGAGGAATTTCAGTGCGTAAGGTGCAAGCCTAAGCTGGATGCCTGTAATCTTTGCTCTCTCAGATGACACTGCATCAATAACCACTATGAATGACTTTATATCTTAAAAACTCATCATTTACTAATGTACTGCTTGATAATAGTATCATAATGGGATCACAGGTCCCACTGCACCAGTGAAATTTAAATATGTGCACAAAAACTGTGGTTTGTCAAACTTTCACATAGACTTTTAATCGCCAGTACAATCTTTTAAGCTTTTAGCCTTACAAATACTGTCTAATATTACTTATAGCCTTTACTTGAAAACTGACATTTTTCTTTATCTACACATAATATGGAGAAGATGAGGAGAGAAACACAATGTAATTTCATAAGCTTATTAAACAACAGCAGTGATCAAAAGAAAATACCTCCAACAAATACATAATAAAGAAGAGATGCCAGGGAGATTTCAAAAGCCAGCTTTCTTTAGTTTCCCTCCCCCAAGTGAGTACTCCATCTTTCCAGAGCATCAAAATGCATAGGCGTGAATGTCATGTATCGAGCACTAAAATGTCAAATAGGATGAGAGCAAGGAATAGTATCCCTCTGTAGAGTATATTCAGGCATTAAATAAATGTAGAGGATCTTATTACAGTGAGTTATTATAAAAAAAGGTATTGCAATTAATGCTTAAAAATTGCTAATTGCTATATGCACCTACTACAAGTGCAATACTGTTAATGTAACCCTATTTTCAAATAAGATCATGATTGTAAATGACTAAAGGCCATACTTTTATTAAAGAACAGTCTTTATCCTGCTTGAAATGATGTGTCAAGAGTGTATGGTGGATGCTTGACCATTCTTTAATAGAATACTTCTAGTTATTTGAGGGATGAGGGATATTTGTAGTATTTTCACCGTCTGTGCTACAGAACATTTAATAAAGGTTTAATGTTTAAATTAATTAAACCAATCTTGAATTTCAGCACATATGTTGGGGTTATTAACCTACTAAAATATTACAAAGGTCAGTAGGGTAAATCTAGCCCTGTACAATGGACTCATTTGTTGATTTACGGTCATTCAAATCAGTAGCTAGATCTAATGATTACCAATATATGGATGCCCATGCCAACAGTTGGCAGAGTTATGAAGGTTGAAGTCACCCTATTGCTTTCTACAGAAATAATACGCAGGCATTGCACATAAGCTAAAAGATGTCTCGTCGGATTAGTACTAAATTTTGTACTAAATTATGACTTTTTACACTTTAATATAAAATACACAAAGTCACCAAGATCAGTGCAAGGATGACAAAATGACATTTCCAAGACCATTTATTATTTAAAATTTAAATAGGAAAATTCAAAGGTATTTACAAAATTAGGACTACTTAATGAAATGGAAGAATACTGAATGGGTAAGATGTCAACTATGATTAAGTAAATGCTAACTAGTGAGTAACTACAAATAAAACATATTATTAAGAAACATTTCGTAGTTAAGGCAATATTCCATGTGCAATCATGCCTGTTAACTAAACCTCTTTTGGCAGCATACGTTAGCCTCAGCACTGGAATTGCAAACTGTCTGTGCTCCAAAAGTACACTGTTGAGCACAGAAGACAGCTTAAGGGCTGTGGTGTCTGGCTTGAGACAACTGAGACAATTAGTCTCAACAATCAGTTGGCTACTGTTTCAACAGCAGTGAATTAATCCTGTTATAAAAGCCATGTCCTTTAAAATTAGGAACTTAAGACAGAAATCTAGACATAAAAATCTAAATAATAGATCACAAGATCCTACTACTTCCTTTTTTATTGTTCTGAGAAATACTTTTTCAGCATTTGTCAGTATGAACCATGTACCTGTTTTGACATTTGTAAACAGGCAGCAAAAACACCAAATTGATTTTTCAGTTCTTTATGTCCAACAATAACACCTTTATCAAAGTGTGCATCATCAATGCTGTTCTACCAGTCATTTTCAGACCTCAATCAATCCAACTTGTGCTCTCTGACCTTTTCTATTAAAAGAGCTTGCTGTGTGGAAACAGTGCTTCCGTGAAATAGGTCAGTGCTCCAAGCTGTTAAATTTCACATCACAGCATGAGGATGTCCTTTTTGATCGTTGTGTAAACACCTTCTGTCTTGCGTCATACGTCTAGAAATGTGTGAAATGGGGCATTACTAGAAATGGCTGAACCTGCAAATGAGAGACTAAGGAACCATTAATGCTTTTCAAATGTGACTATTTATAAATAATTTATTCTTTATTATGAACCAATCTGATATAAATGGATGGGCAGATGAATGGGTGGCTCACTGACTGGATAGATGGATGAATGGACAAATGTATAGATGCATAGATAAAAGGTTATATGGATAGAACTTAACAATATCTTTTGCCCAGTAGTATGCAACTTATAAACACATACTGCTGTCCAAATAATAAAAATAAAAACACTTAAGCTTGTGCTATTAAAGCTTGGGGTGACTTCTAAGCCAGAGAAATCACTCATATATCCACCTTATCTTGCAATGCGGAAATAATGTATGCATAATTATTATGAACTTTGTTACAGATGCAGAATGCTATGTCCAAAGGACTGACTGGTATTTCCTGCACAGATGAACAGCGGCAGTGGAACTCATGTTCCACTGTGTTTCAAGCATCACAGAGTAACTGATGATGTGCCAGAGAAAATACCCACCATTTTTCCATTGTTACCTCCAACTCCTGCATTCAGCTCCCATGATGCACTGAGGAAGAGCTTAGAAGGGGCTCATAGACCAGTGGGGAGCCTTCTGCACAAATGCATCTCTACTGTGCAAACACAAGTGCCTGTAGCCACCACACAGCTCCATCAACCTCATGGTGCGCATGGCCCTGTTATGCAGTGCCAGAAATGCATGCCATTTCACAGTGCATACGTGAAGCTAAATGAGCAGATATGCACCAGTTTAGAAGAGGTCACTAAAACACAGAGTGCGTCCCTGTGCGTGCATCCACTAAGCCAGACAATTTTGTTAAAGAGCACCTTTTTTCTAGGTTTTAGGGCAATTCTGCCACTAGGTATGGCATGGAGAATGAGGAAACGACCCATGCATGGATGGAGAGCTATGGGTTTACTGTTGAGAGGAGAAGAACAGTAGTAAATGTTACAGAGCCATGGGTATCTGCAAGTCCAGATGGTGTCTTAACCTCCACAGAGCTTCTAGAAATCACATACCCTATTTTGAACAAAGACTGTGCATCTCTGACGAAACTGTTTTCTGGAAAACTCGCAGATGTGAAGCTGGTGGATGGTGTTCCTCAACTACAGCACGGTGGATAACATGGGTACTATCTCCAAGTACAGTTAAGTATGTTTTGCAGTGGTTTTAAAAGATGCAAGCTCCTTATCTGGACACCATCTGAGCAAGTTATCATTGACATGCCATTTAGAGTATTGTTCAGAAGTCTCAACTCAAAAGCCTATATTTTACCCATATACTTCCCAGGGTTGTAAAGGAGTTCCTCTGTGTCACACTCACACTATGCAGTAAATGTATAGATTTGTGCAGATAAACAGTACGTTTACACTGATGTTATGGTTATTTTGTATTTTTACTCATTGGTCATTATCACAGTAACATGTGACTTGAAAGATTGTCACTTTGTGTATAAAGTGACTTTTTCCAATTAGTTTGGCAAATAAGTACAACATATGTAAATATAATACACTGACTACTTTGAGTATATTTTACTGGTATGTTTCGGTTATAGATATTGTTTATTTAACAGTAATTAACAATGTTAGGTATTGTTTTTTCTAAACTAAATACTGTTTCAACGATGAAATTGTTTTGTAATGTAATGTAATGTAATGTTTAATAGTTGTTTAAATGCTGATTAATGCTTTGATTATTTTGTATGTAAATAAGTTATTAAATAGCTTATTTTTTATAAAGCATGTGTCTGGTGTCACATTCATGTGGAAGACTATAATGTAAGTATGTGTTACAAGTTGTCAGGAAAACAGATTAAATAATCAACAACAAACAGGCATAAGGTGCACTGTAACGTCAGATTTGTTTTGAAAAAATATTGATTTAATTTTGAAATTGATCAATTAGTTTTGAGTTGATCAATTAAACAACTTACAGTGCATCCGGAAAGTATTCACAGCGCTTCACTTTTTCCACATTTTGTTACGTTACAGCCTTATTCCAAAT
>JAUZSU010119405.1:0-18670 GCA_034780255.1 Parotocinclus maculicauda
CTGGATTACGCTTATTGGAGGCATCATCTCAGTCTACTAAAGGCCTTTATAGCCCATACAATGTCAGTGGCTCTGCTTCAACATCATGATCCAGGTCTGGCTCCAGAACCGGTTCACGGTCTGGCTCTAGACGAGGGAGCTTTGACGCTACCGGCTCAAGTTTCTCCATGAATTTCTCTTCACCCTCATATGGTTCCCCAAGCTATGGACGAAGGTACACTTCTGGAATGAGCAGTGAGCTGAATGTGGACAAATTAAAGGAGGCTCTAACAGTTCTGACAATCAACAGGAACTGTTACTCCGAGGACCAGAGAATGCTGTCTGTATCACAGACGCAGTGCGCTTTGCTAGCCTAATTAGTTTTAGAAAGACATTTATTCTGCTCTGCATATGGTTATTGTTGGCTTGGGAACTTTTACTTAATACTGCTAGTTTTGAAGTTGAGTTTCATGCTATATTACTCTGAGTGTATTTTAATATGTGGAATAGTTTGTATAATTATGTTATTTCAGCTTTTTTACTATAAAGTATCCATCGAAGAACATTTACATACTACAGTGATCAGTGTTATTAGATTTTCTGCTCCTGAATTTTTTTAAATTATTATTATTATTTTTTATTTCTTTATTGAATTTACTTAACGCCCTGTATTGCAAATAATTGGTTAATGTTAAATGCTTACGGTTTGAAGACTATGGGCAAGAATATGACACTTTTTAAGTATGAAGTCAAAGGTATTTTGATTTTGTCATTGTACAGACATTTTATAGATCATAGTTATTTAAATTATGTACATGCAACACTATGCTTTCATGTCAAAAGAAAGGAACAGTCATCTGCAGAGCAGAATAATCCAATTAAACTAAGAGCACATAAAAAACAAGGCCTCTGGATAACTGGAAGAACCACCATTGCTAAGAGATTCTTTTCATATGGAATGGAGTACCAGTTACACACTACAAGCGCTGCATCTTTTAAAATAAATCCAAATGGATTAATTGATCCCTCTAGCCCTAATCTCCACTACATCTGCTAAGAATTTACCCAGAAACAACAACAAATTGCAACAAAGTCCCTGTTCATCCTCTCTTGTTCATATGTCCTCTCCCAATTCAACCAAAACTTCAGCTGATCTTTGGCCTCACCGTATATCCCCATTATTCATACAGTAAGTATATGTTATTCATTTCCATTTTAGTTTATTTATTCGATATTATTATTGTTTGCTGAAGAAAATGCATAACTTTTATATCATAAAAATGTTTCTTTGTAACCATGATTTCTGATTTTTATGTTAACAAAACTAATGAGGTCCTTCTGATAACTGCTAAAGTAACTGATAAAATATCTAAATTTACCATAAGCTGTGTGACATTTAACTTTTCGTTTTTGGATGAACACTGAGTTTATGTGAAGTTCTCGCAGATTTTTTTTTAAATTCGATTTCTGATTTATCGCCAGGTTTCTCTCACAAAGAATGTATGTCCACTTTCAGCCTCCACTTTGAAACCCTGTCAAAACTTAACAACTCCACAGATGAAGGTATTAGTTATTCTTGTGATCTATGCCCTTGTGTTGTCTGTTGTACTAATATCTTTCATCAGTACCATGTACACCGATCAGCTGTAACATTTAAAACCACTGACGGTTGAAGCGAATAACATTTACATTGTGGTGCTGTGGGGTTTGTTCTACTATGAAACCTTGGTAAAATTAGATCAAGAGAACCACGATAAACAAATAAAACAAAAATATTATACATGCTCATTTATTTGGAAATGAGCAAATTTGACATATGTCTAAATGACATGAATATGTGAAACTGTAGGACTATCAGCTGATTTAAAGGTCAAATTAAAGTCTTCTGGATGAATGGGAAGTCTTCCTATTGATCCTGCCACTCTCAAATAATTAACATTAAATTAGTCTCTATGCCAATAGTTGTTCCCTTCTCACCAAGCTGTTGCTAATTGTCCTGTAGCCCATCCCAGCCTTGTGCAGGTCAAAAATTTTGTCCCTGGTGTCCTTAGACAGATCTTTGGTCTTGGACATGGTGTAGAGGTTGGAGTGTGATTGACTGAGAGTTTGAACCGGTGTCTTTTTATACAGATAACACATTTAAACAGGTGCAATTAATACAGGTAATGAGTGCAAAATAAGAGGGCTTCTAGAAACACTAATAGGTCTGTGAGATTCATAATTATAGCTGGTTTGTAGGTGATCAGATACTTAATTTATGCGATAAAACCCAAATAAATTATTTATTAATCATACAATGTGATTTTTTGAATTTTATTTTTGTGTGAACTAGTTTACTTCACCAGCCCACGATCAAAAATGTCACAATGAAAGTGAACAAGATAAAATATGATGAAAATAATGTTCTTAAATAATTAAAAAGTTAAATGTGTCTTCATAGTCTTTCTTAAGTGAAAGAAATATCAAGTGAGAGCAAAATGTGATTTTTGTTTTGTTTTTTGTTTCATATAGGTTATGTGCATGTGCTTCCACTGCCCACTGGAGGGATCCTATGGAACAGACTGCTCCAATCAAAAGAGCCATAAATAAAATGACCAACATACATGTTCTGCTACCTTTGTGTTAGATTTTTTTTTGTTTTGTTTATTTGTTTTTTGCAGTGAACATACTTTATATGATTTGATCCTTTATATTGTTTGATATTTAAAGTTCAATAATGCTTTGTCAGATTAAACTGTATTGAAACTCTAAGTTTGTTTTAGGGTATCACTGTATTGCCATTTGCTAAGTTATGAATTTGCTAGAGCAAAAAAAATCAGCTAAAATACCGCAAACGTTACAAAAGCAACTAAATAACATATTTACAGGCAATCACTATAAAACATACAGATTCGGCACTGTAACATATGGCACTTCAAACTTCAGAGAAAACAGAAAATGTCATGTATTCATCTTTATTAATCCTTACATATGTTTTTATGTATATTTTGTTACGTGTATTCTGTTCAACCATAACATTACAAATGCCAATTTCTACTTTTTGATCTGTTCTCATATCACTTAATTTCAGTTTAATTTTATATTTTGCTTTGCAGGTTTGTGCTTATGTGGATATATGATTTACAGTATAATAACCACATCCAGTAGCGCTGTTTGTGAGTTTTTGTAAGTAAAGAACAGATATAGTTGAACCTAGAATGCCTTGTTTGGGCCATGCTAAGAAAGACTGTATTCATAGGACGGTATTGTATTGTAATGTAAATAAACTATTAAAATATCAGCTGTCTTTTAAGATTATTTCATGTTAGTGATAGCTATTGGATGATTTGAACATTCACAGGACATGTGTGTCCCTTTACTGAGAGGTTTTTAAATAGGCATTATAATGTGGAAGTTGGTCTTGCATCAAATCTAAAAAAGATATGTTACATGTTTTAATATTTAAAGCTACTATAAAATCTAGTTTCTAGTTTCTAGTTTCTTTGCTTTCTTCTAGTTTCTGATACTTTCATTATTATTTTCAGCTAGATATTAATCTGAAATAGACACACCCTACATGTTATTGAGTTCACTGGTATTGTGTCACTCCCAAAGTTTTCTCATAAACACAACTTTAAGTTATTTTTCCTTTTAAAAAAGGAGGTATTGGTACACCGATTATCAATCTGTTCCAGGGAACTCCACATTGCAAACACATGCATTATATTAATTTAGCCCATGACTAGAGGGTTAATGTAACCTTGTGTCTGTCATTAATGCTGATGCAACATTAAATGAAAATAATAATCTGTTCCAGTGAACAATCAGAAATCATCTATACAAATGATTCTTTAGAAGAGATTTCAAACGTGTACTGTTCGTATCTATGGGGATTTCCTTTTGGATTAGCTACATTCTTTTGGATGAGCTTGTATTACTGTAGCTTTTTTTCTTAAACCTGTGTGGAAATGTACTGATACACCACCTTGCAAAATGTAGGATCAGCTTTTTTTTTTTTTTTTTAATTTCAAATCACAGATAATGATACATAACAGTGCTTTAATAGCTGACAATTCTGGTTTCCTGAAACATACCGCAAACAAAATGGACCAAATGAAGAAATAAATGTGAAATTACTCATTGTTGGACTGTGAAAGCCTAGTGGTTAAGGTACTGGTTTCTGGACCAGAAGATCCAGGGTTTAAATCACACATCTCAAGCTTCTTCTGTTACCTTGACTAAGTCTCTTAACACACGTTTGCTTGAATTTTAAGGCTATATCACCTGTCTCTGGATATGGTTTTCTACTAAATGCCATAAATGTAAATGTTGTGGAATAAACTTGGAATCATCTGCTTATATGCATTTCTAAAACGAGTATGGGCCTATAAATGCAAATTAGTCTGCAGTTAAAAGAGAGTGCTTAAAACCTTAATGACCTGCTACTTGAAATAAACATGATAGATAGATAGATAGATACTTTATTGATCCCCGAGGGGAAATTCAAGTGGCCTAAATGAGAGAGCTGTCAACTGAAACAATGGAAAGGATTGTATAACTGTATAACTCCCTCATGAAGAAAATCCAGCACAGAATAAGTCTTACAGAGCTGTGTTCAAAACTTTGAGCAAGAGCAAATACATTGGAAAGTAAATAAAGGGAAAATAAAGATAGACCCAAGGAAGACTTTACAGCAAAAAGATACAAAAAACTCAAATCATATGCCTGAAAACAGAAAGTGCGCAACAAACCAAATAAACTTATTTTAATGATATTTTTACACAATGAAAAACCAGGCAAACCAAGCACCAAAACCTTAACATAAGAAAGTACGGTTACTGTAGGCTAAAGAGACGTAACCATGGAATGTGAATAATTTGGTAAAAATGATATTCAGCAGTGAATCACAAATCTGCATTAGCAAAGCAGAATTTGTGCGGTGCAGTTTAAATGGAACATTAAAAAATTGGCCAATTATTTGTGATATGCGTTTTGCAAAACTGATCTGTAAGATGCTGTTCCAAATAGTTGAAACCAGCTTGATATAGAAAGAAAAGCCAGAGGAGTAACAAAAAAAACCTAATTCTCTAGTTTTTGTTTAACTCCGTTACACCGTAACAAGATTGGTTTACCCTAACTAAGTTTGGATACACAACCTTATTTTCACTTTTCATTTTTGTTTTTGGGGCAGCACGGTGTCTCAGTGGGTAGCACCACTGCCTCACAGCAAGGTCCTGGGTTCAATCCCAGGGTGGAGCAGTCTGGGTCCTTTTTGTGTATGGGTAAGTCTGCATGTCCTCCCCATGTCTGCATGGGTTTACTCCGGTTTCCTCACACAGTCCAAAGACGTGTGTTAAGTTAATTGGTGTCTCTAAAGTGGGTTTTAGTGTGCAACTGTGTGCATGACTGTGTGTGTGTGTGTGTGCCCTACGATGGATTGGCATCCCATCTAGGGTTGTTCCTGCCCTTGTGCCCAGAGTTGCCAGGTGGGCACCGGCTGGCCTGCGACCGTGTGGATAAAGCTGAAGATCATAAATGAATGAAACAATGAATTAATTTTTGGCTCATTACACATTCAAAAAGTTTTTACAGTTTTCAACCAACGTAATGACCTTTACTTTAAGACTGACAAATTTGGACACAAATGAAAGGATTATACTCCATCCATGTTTTATTGGTCACATGTAAACTATTTGCAAAGTTCTCATTTAATCCAAAATTATCTTAAAGATTTATTATCATGATAAACTGATTTTACTTTGTTCCGCACAAGCAGCCAGAAATTCAGTGAAGTACATCTATTGTTGTTAGCTTGTGAATCTTTTTATTGATGAGAAGGCATTTCTGACTTTATGATTTTGATCTTAGAGCAATACCTACATAGATAAACCCATGATGATAAAATGGTTATCACAAATGTCACTGCAGTGTCATAAACTATTGTTTTTCTCTTTGGCATTCTTCATTATATGCTTCTTTTCAGTAAGGTACAGTGGGAGCAAAAGTCTGAGATCACTTGTAAAAACCCTTTTATTTAGCATTTTTCTCCATTTTAATACACCCTTTAAAATTACAAAATATGCAGAAAACAAAATTACAAAAAAACGTGTGTAATATTGATCTAATATTGATCTGATGGTCCAAAACAGCAGGATTTCACAATATTCCAAAGAACATCTTGTGATGTTATTGAATGCCTGGCCTATTTGTCTTCAGGTGCCCCCCTTAAAGTGGAAAAGAAAGTAATTAAGTGCATTTCTTAATATATTGCTCACAAAAATTAGGGAATACTTCAAAATAAAATATCTCAATGAAATATCCATCAGTTATTTATTTATAGTCTCCTAGTCAGAGTGGAGTCAAATGGAAAGCAATGTGAGACCTCTTCTTAAGTCTCCTGTTTCTCTGTTAAAAAGACTCCAGTAATCTCACGTTTGAGTTGTACCATAGGACTCACAATGTGCTCAGATCTGCTAATAGCTTGGTCCTCAAATTTATCTGACTATGAAAACAATTAGAGTTAAAGAATTTTAAAATTTTGTGTGTAATTTGAAACTTAAATGAAACTCTGCCTTTTCAGGAATGTTGATGCCAAATGGACTCACAACCTGTTTTATGTGATTTCAATATTTTGTCTTAATCAAATGCATGATAAACTTTCATATTTTTGAATAAAACTTGTTTTGATCCTCTAAACATACTTATTGCACAGAATTGTGCTTCAATAAAATAAATTCAGATCTTAAAGAGTTAAATAAGAATCACAGCTCCTGAACTAAACTAAAACTAAACTACACTGAAAGTGCAACCAATACTCCAGTCAGGTCAGGTGAGTGTAGAGGAAAGTCCTTGACAATCAACATTCTCTGCTTTTCTTCTTAAAGTAGTTAAAGTAGTTGCAAAACTTCAATGTTTTTTCTTGGGATTGATGTATGCTAAATAAAAGCATTTTCATTAGTAGTCTTTTAGCCCAGGAGTATGTGATTTTACTCAGGATTAATGTCAACATGATGTTGTTTTGTTGATTTTCAAAGTTCAGTCAATGAGTCATGATATCAGATTAATGATTTACAGAAAACATTCATAACAGCATGTTAAATTTAGCCTCAGTCGGGTAATGACTACTATACTCTGGTACTAAGTAACTAAGCTAGTCTATAGATAATAGTACAAAATATGCAATAGATAGTACAACAGTACTTGAAACAGTACTGTACAGCAGGTACAAAAAAACAATGAAAATCTTAATAAAATCTACCTCTTGTGAAAAAAGGCAGTGTAAGTAAATTTGAATCTAATATGTCTACAGATCATGATTCTATAGTGTTCTGACCAGCAAGTTTTATCCTATGGTTGAAACAAGTGTAGTATTACTTGTTGAGATAGGGATTGCACACAAAACAATTCTCTAATTTTAAATGTTGCAGTATGTTTTAGTAAGCCATTCTTATTCCATTAACTTAGTTTTATTTTACATGGCTACTTAGGCAAGTGTTTTGTAAAATGTTATAGATGACTGAAAAAATTCTGGCACATTTAAACATGCACACACCAGCTCTGTAAGGACATGTACTACTCAAGGAACTGTTGAAAAAATGTGTGTTGTGTTTTGGCCTTAATACACCACCCCTTACACACACCACTTATGAAGCATGAAACATGAAGATTGTTTTCCCAGAACAGGAATTTGAAGCAAGAGCCAGATCAAACACTTACTGGGTACATTTGTAAAATGTGTTGCAGTTCTTCTATAAAGGTATATTTGAAATAAATGACCCCCTTATAATCCATAATCCATTATAGGATTTTACAAGCTTTAACATTCCTTACTTATATATGCACTTTATGGTCTGACATAAAGCTCTGGAAAAAATTAGACACCACTCTTTTCTTCAAATCAACACCTACATGTATGACAGCAGTTTCGTTTTACTTTCTGCTGAATTCCAAATGAGGCATCCCCTTCATTTAATGTGGAATTGATTAGGTAATCACTTGAACCAAATCTTATGTATTAATGGAAAAAACATGAACAAGAAAGTATATAATTGAAGCTGTGATTGAAAAACTGATTTTAGTTATAAAGTTAATTAACCGTATTTCCCCCAAAAGCTATATACAGTATTTACATGATAACATGATTAACATACTGTTGTACATGACATGTTGTATGTGGAAAGGTAATCTTATCTGGGTTTTTTTACTGACAGTAGAGTTACAGTGGCAAACGTATAACATGTATTTTATCTGGTTAAGCGTGAAAGGAATGCATCAGTGAATGGTTTAATGCATATGAATAAGAGTACAAGGTGTTACCCTGGCCTCAAAATTTCCCAGGTCTGTAGTCAAGAAAGCCACTGGCTGTGGTCTGCAAAGGCTTCAGGACTTTCACAATGAACACAACCTCTCATACTGGACATGACCTCTTCCAATCACTTCTTTTTGGATGAAGACCCTACACATTAAATTAAATTAAACATAATCTTCCTGTTGTTCCACTCTCAGGTATCCAATGCTTCTTTTTACAACCCTAAAATGTCCATATAACTCTGTAATATACATTACATAATAGATTCAGTACATATGTATGATATGGCTCATAAACACATTGACATAATGATCACTCTTGGCTCCTTCACATTGACTTTTCTTTACCACATACTGCAAATACACAGTACGTTTGTAAATAGTTTGTGTGGTCTGACATGTTTAAACTGTCACGTGTCATACATGTTTGCAGACACCAAGACAAACTCCTTATGTGTGTTTATGGATCTGTATGTTTTCTAGGTTCATTCTTTCTCTAGCTCATTATTCAGCTACATTTTGAACAATTCTTTATTAGTGCTGGAAAAAACATCATATTTTAGGTGTCATTCAATAAATGTTGTTATTACTGTTTTACAGAGAGCTCTGAGACTGGCCATGTTTATTGAGCTTATATGCTCTTACTTATGTAGTCTCATATATATACAGTATATACTCTCACTGAGCACCCTAATTCAAAACAACGGTACACCTGTTTATGCATGCAGTAATCTGATCAGCCAATCACACAGTTGCAGCGAACTGCATGAAACAAGCAAATATGGGCCAAGTGCTTCAAGTACCTTTTACATAAACCCTCAGACTGGGGGGAAAATGTGATCTCTGTGATTTTGTCCATGGCATGATTGTGGCAGGCAGGCTCCTGAGATGCAACAATATCTAGAGTTTACTCAGAACAGTGCAATAAAGAAAACCCATTCAGTGGTGGCAGCTCTGTGGACAGAAATCAGAAAGGTCAATGAAGAATACCCACTCTACCTAGGCTAAGATTATGTCAGAAATACTAGAATGCCACAGCCTATTTGAGTATTCTTGCTGATCATGTACATCCCTTCATGGTAACAATTAACCAATCTTATCTTATTCCAGCATGAATAATGTCACAAAACAAAAGTAATTTTACACTACTGTAGATGCATGGACATCATAAGTGCACCATTCTTCAGCAGTCTTCCCAGTCACCAGATCTGAATCCAATAAAACCAGTATGGTCAGCCAGTAGATTTGCACCAAAAATATGTAGATTTACATTATGAAATCTTGGCAGTATGGAGCAGAATCCTAAAGAATGTTACTAAGTGCCTTGAATTACTGGAGGACTGTTTAATATCAAAAGGATGACCTTTTATTAGAATGGTTATTAGTATTATTAGTATGGTTGCCCTAGTATTAGATAGCTAGATAATTCCCTTGTAGCAGCTTACAAGTAAAAAAAAGTACATTATTAATAATAATAGGGTTTTTCTTATATATAGTATAAAAGTAAATGTGCAGTAACAGCAGTGCCCCAGGTTATGGTGCATGTAAGGAAGGGGTATAAGGGATTTCGGGAATAAGCATGTGTGTGCTTGTGATGAGAAGTTAATGATTACAACATTCCTATCAATAGTACTGGGGAATAAGCTGCTTGTTAGACTGCCAAGTTTACATAATTTTAGACATGTGTGTGGTCGTTTCTAATGTATGTGGCTTGTTTGAGGACATGTCTCTTGCTTAAGGAGATGTCTCAGGTAGAGCTACTCAAGGTCCAGGAGACCTATGATCAACAGAACCGTTTTGATGACTTACTTCAGTTTCCATGCAGCTGGAGTAGCAGACAACACAACCCTATGACAGGACACATACTAATCTTTTCAGTAGATTGAGGGAAAGTTTGTTGTGCTTCAGTGTTTTTAGAAATTAGAGGCACTGCTGGGCTTTCCTGATGTGGGCTTTGTTCATTTTCCAGCCCAGTTCCTCCAATCTGTGGACACCAAGGCATTTAAAGTTAGCAATCTGCTCCACCTATTTTGCATTAATACTTAGTTAAAAATAAACACAAATGTTACAAATAAAGTGTTCAAAGAGCGTATATTTACACTCACCGGTCACTTTATCAGTTCCGTTTACCATATTGAAGCACTATTTTAAAGTAGTTCTACAATTATGAACTGTAGTTCTGATTCTGATTCTCAAAATACTTTGTCAATCCTTTTTAATGGAAAGTTAAATAAATCAGGATAGGAAATGACAAAAATGCAGCTAGTCAAAGAGATAAAATTACATAATAAATTGCATATGTGATATGTACAACGTTGTAATAAATTATCTAAGTGATGTTCATTTTTGGGCCCGAAATGTTTTCTTACATTTGATCACTCCTAAGCAACAATTGTAGTATAAAAGTAGTATACATGGGTATACAACGCTGTTTTCATATGTCATTAGCCATGGGTCATATACCTAACATAATAAATTCACAGTCTTTAGATTTTTGACTGTTCCATTAGCCGTCTACATTCCAGAGCACACCCATTTCAACTACATGCAGATCAGGAATTCTAGAAAAGGGTTTATTCTGTAATAGTCAGAAAACAGAAAACATGTATTTGGTAAGTGTAACATAATACACACAAGAACAAAATAGTGATTTGAAGATGTTTGTTTTTAAAGCAGTGTTACAAGACAAAACTATTCAGACAGTGATAATATTTTACTGTTGCATCAGAAACAAAGATGTTAAAACACTATTTACGACTATGTGGGTGTAGTATGTTTTGTCAGATCACAGAGAAACAGGAAAAACTTGCTTTTTGCATTTCATCAAAAAGAAGGATATCTTTCGCTCTCGGAGAGACAAGATGTCCCATCAGCAAGCAAACAATCTGTATACTGAACAGGTCAAAACATTAACATCTGCAAATATCTGTTCACTGTAATAATTAAGATAAAAAAGATTACATTAAAAACACTAATAGATCATTTGTAAAGGCTCAAACCTTTGCACATGTCAAATTTATATATTTTCCTTTCAAAATGCTTTACATTCTGTAGAAATATACCCAAGTTCCCTGCAAAGATACTAATGTAAAAAAAAAAAAGAGTTGGGACAGTATGGAATATGTTTATATAACACACAGCGATTCTTACATTTACTTTGTCTTTTATTTAATTGCAGACAATATGCACCTGAGATATTTCATGTTTTGTTAAGTCAACTTCATTTAATATGTCAATAAACATCCATTTCTGCACTTTATGCCTTCAACACATTCCAAAAAAGGTTGGGATGGGCAATTCAGAGCCAGTAATGAATAAAAAAAAGTGATCTAATTTACATTTATGTCATTTAGCAGACACCCTTATCAAGAGCGACCTATAATTAATATAGTATTACAATTCAAGCAATTAAGGGCCTTGTTCAGGGACCCAAGTGTCAGAGGTGGGATTTGAACCCTGGACCTTCTGGTCCATAGTTCAGTACCTTAACTACTAGGCCAACACAGTCCACAAGCTAATGATATGATGTGATTTCAAACAAGTAGTCCTGATTTGGTACAAAAGAAGCATCCAGAAAAGGCATAGTCTGTAAGGAGCAAAGATGGCCAAATGATGTCCAGTTTGTCAACAAATGCATCAAGAACCGTTGTTTAACAATAGCTGAAATAAACGCATGGAATGATTTTGGCAATCTTTTGTCAGGCCTACAACACAGAGTTACATTCACAAAGGCCACTTAAAACTTTACTGTGGTAAATTTGCCCCTTTCCTTGGTAATTTACACTTCTGTGAAGTGCACTTCACCCTGCCCTAGTCTGATTGGAACTATAACTTATCACCCACTTATTTCAGTTACTTGGTTCCTTGATGCTCCTGTGTTTAGTGTAGCTGTATTAAGTCTAGTGAGTCAGACATTTGCTATGCATATCCTTTCAATTGCTGACCTATTGCTCCAACTCTTGTTTGCTCTCTTCAGTCAGACGGACTCGCCTTAAATTTCCGCCCTCACTATCTCTAATAAACTCTAATAAGCCAGTTTAACTACTTTGTGTCAGCAACTCATTGTCTGGCCTAACAAGACACCTCACATGTCTGGTAGTACACAACCGTGTCATATCCATATTATTTAATGTATGAAACTCTGCTGACAGCTCATAGCCCAACCAAATTATGCCAAGAAAAATAGGAAAAAAGAGGCAGGCCAATGTTGATTCACAGTATGTTGTTTTTTTATGTAAACCAATACAGTCATTTCCATAACGTGACATTTGTCCTGTCAACCGCACTGCAAGTGCACCATGCAATATGTAGATCCAGCAAAATTTTCTACAAACATTTAAGTCTACATCAGGACTTGGAACATGGAAAAATTAGTAAATTCAGTAAATCAAACTGAATATGTATACAGTGTTGTTTAGCTCATACATGAGCAATGATTTTGGGTGATTTTTATATATTATTATCTATGTTAGCCTAGTAGCTCAACTGCAAACTAAAGAAACACTTTCAGGACACAAAACAAAATCAACTACATCAACTGTCTTAGCTAATCAACTATATATGTGGTAAATCTGTAGACATGTAGTGCAGTGATTTATATCAGTCCTGTGATAGTATGAAATTATCAATGGCTGTTTGCTATATGGTACAAAAATTTTGTTTTGACTATGAAAACTTCAAAACTCCCAATTTCCTACAGTATTTTATCATAAAATTAGGTCCCACAAAGAACAACTTGTAAGTAACTATACACGTACATGATATAAAAAAGGCAGCAGTAGTTTAAAAAGTAAGAATAGAATTAAATAGTATAAATATCAAAATACATTCACTAATTAAAAACACAGTTACTGTATGTAACATGTAACATTAACATTATCTGAACTAAAGGGGACAGTAGTGGCAGAGGGATTAAGATTTAGACAGCCTTACTGATTAGAAGGTATTGGGTTCAAGTTCTTTGAGCAAAGCCCTTAATCTTTAACTGCTTGTAAGACTGCTTGTAAGACAGTTGAACGCCTCTCTGGATACAGGTGTCTGATAAATGCTGTAAATCTAAATCTCATAGGTCCTTTTCTGTGAAAACCATGAGCAGTCCTCAAGCAGGTCAGGATTATCTCACACCCTGAAACTGGAAAACAGCCATGAGCTCTAATGTTCGGGCAGGACCCATTCAGGTCATTGTCTTAATTTACGCCATAGTCACTCCACCTATTCCCAAACATCCAATTCAAGAAAAACATGATTGTTTCTCAAACTCAATATGCCATGATATGTCCACAACATGTCTGAAATGAATGTCCAATTTACAACTTTAAATATATGACACCTTTTTAGACGTGCTTGATTTGCATAGATTTTGAAGTCACTGTGAAATGTTGATAATGCTTACAGACAGAGTCAAAATAAATCTCTGCAGTGAAGACAAAAGGTAGTTTTACTAAATCTGTCAATAAATTAAGTTCCTCTGAAATGTCAGGAAACTTGGATGACAATTATATGACTGATTTTCAAGACAAGTGGCTAAAAATTACTCACAAAAACGAAAAAAACTTGAGCTGACTAAATTTGTTGACTGGTCAAGCTTATTTTACTGGCAACGCATGCCCCAGTACAGTAGGTGTCACACCCACCGGCGGTTCCAGCGACCATCCCGTCCCATCACACGCGCACCGTCACCTGAGTTTTGATTTCCTCTCATTGCACACACCTGACACTCATCACCGCTCTTCCTACTTATGCACGTCTTACTCACTCGTCAGTTGCTAAGTCACTTGGTCCCTACCTTGTTTCTAAGCGTTTTCCCTATCGTTGTATGCATTCGTTATTGCTAGACTTACCGTGCCTCGACCTGGATTTTGTACCTCAACTTCGCTTTTCGCCTCGCCCCTCTGGTTCACGTTTTGCCTCGCTGGTTTTGATCTTGGACTGTCTGACCCTGTTTTTGCCTGCCGTGATTAATAAATCCTGGTTACGACTACAAGCTGCATTTGTCTCCGTTTTCCTGGGCGTTACACTTGACTTAGCACCCATGGAGACAGCAGCTTCCGCCCCAGCACCCGCCATTGACGAGCAGCTCACGGAGCTTCGCGGCCATCTCGTGGAGGTTACGCAGGCGGTACGTCAGCTCATCGCCGGCCAAGAGGCGCTTAGCTCCGTGGTGCCCACCGTGGACGCGCTGTCACAATGGGTGTCCCAACTAACTCCGTCCCCGGGCGTTCCTGCTCCCGCTGAATAGGCCTTCTGCCATCTGGTCGCCTAGCCCCGCTACCTATTCCCCAACGCCCCTGGTCTCACCTGGCCGTGGATTTTGTAACGGACCTTCTCCCGTCCCAGGGACATACCACGATCCTCACCATCCTTGATCGCTTCTCCAGGGCGGTAAAATTCATCCCGTTTCCTAAGCTACCCACAGCCTTCGAGACAGCAGAAGCAGTTTGCTAAGGTCTTCACGACCTTTGGCATTCCAGAGGTCATACATTCTGACCGAGGACCTCAATTCACCACTTCTTCCTAAAGAAGCTGGGGGTCGCGGTCAGCATCACTTTAGGGCACCGCCCCCAATTCAATAGCCAGTGTGAGAGGGCTAACCAGGAGCTGGGGAAGTTCCTCAGACTGTACTGTGCGAAGAACCCGGACGACTGGGCCCGCTTTCTCCCTTGGGCGGAGATTGCCCAGAATTCCCTTCGCCACTCCTCTACAGGCCTCACACCTTTCCAGTGCGTCCTCGGCTTCCAACCTCCCTTCGTTCTGTGGGACCCTTCACCCTCAGATGCCCCGGCCGTGGACGCATGGGTCAAGAGGAGCCAGAACGTTTGGGAACAAGTCCATCAACAGATCTCCCGGGCTATCCGCAGGTACCAGGCCCAGGCTAACAGGTGGCGGAGCCCCGAACCCAAGTGCCAACCAGGCGACCGGGGAAGTACTGGCAAACTCGCACCTTGATACATTGGTCCTTTTAAGATCACCAAGATACTTAACCCCGTTACGGTTTGTTTAGCTCTTTCACCCCATATGCGCACCCACCCCGTTTTCCATGTCTCTCTCCTTAGGCCCTGGGTCTCTGGTCCGCTGGCTGATGCTCCTCCCATGGAGCCTCCCCCGTTGGAGGTTGATGGTATCCCCGCCTACACGGTCCGCCGTCTGCTGGACTCCCGCAAGCGGGGCTCACGGCTGCAGTACCTTGTGGACTGGGAGGGTTACGGTCCGGAGGAACGCTGCTGGGTGGACACAAAAGACATTCTGGACCCCTTCCTCATCCAAGACTTTCATGCCACCCACCCACACCGCCCAGCTCCTCAAGGACGCGGCCGCCCTGGCAGAGCTCCACCTGCTCCTGGAGCCGCCGGGACCCACTTCGCCCATTGCGGGTCCCTTGGGGGGGGCACTGTCACACCCACCGGCGGTTCCAGCGACCAAACCCGTCCCATCACACGTGCACTGTCACCTGAGTTTTGATTTCCCCTCATTGCACACACCTGACACTCATCACCGCTCTCAATACGTATGCACGTCTTACTCACTCGTCAGTTGCTAAGTCACTTGGACCCTACCTTGTTTCTAAGCATTTTCCCTATCGTTGTATGCATTCGTTATTGCTAGACCTACCGTGCCTCGACCTGGATTTTGGACCTCGACTTTTGCCTCGCTGGTTTTGATCTTGGACTGTCTGACCCTGTTTTTGCCTGCCAGGATTAATAAATCCTGGTTACGACTACAAGCTGCATTTGTCTCCGTCTTCCTGGGCCGGCGCGTTACAGTAGGTTTGATGATGCCCCCCTTTTACTCTTTATAGAAATGTGCAAAAACCATAGGTACTGGAAACAAACATTAACCCATGGCCAGTAAAAAAGTGCTTACAAACAAAAAGAACACTGCTCATGTAGGTTCATGCAATGTAATGTTTAAAAATTTTAAACCACGTGAGACTTTATTTTTTTTCATCCTAAAAAAATGTGACTAACAAAAAGCTCTTCATGATGAATGCTTTGGTAAGTAGCATGTTCAAACTAGGGACCGCAGTTTACTTGAATATTGTCTGTCCAAGAATATGGATGCATGCTTAATCCTGGAAAATTAAATTCCAGGGAGAGAACTTCTTTGAGTCTTTTAGACTGGCGTCAACACAAAGCATCCCAGTTTTACAATTGCTTATCATGGTCAAGTTGACAGAAGTCTATCCCATAATTCATCTCAGGGATTAATCAGAGATGCATTCTGGACAGGAAGCTGGTTGTTTATAGAATTCCAAACTAACACCACCCAAGTTTTGCGAATCAATCCCTGGCCAGGGTTTAAATTCAGGTTATTAGGAACTGTTGTCACCTCCAAGTTGCTGATTTAAATACTTCTCTATATAAAACTCACTGATGTAGGACATTCCCAAAATGATATCTAAAATATAGCCAATGTCTAGATTTTTTGGCATGGTCATCTTCAGCCCACATGCTTTCCATGCGGTTTAGATTACTGCTGAAGCTTGAATTTGTGTTTAGTAAAGCGTTTTGTTTTTTTTTTTGTTGATCTGAACATCACAGTTTGAATCACTGTTTGGACTTGGTAATGCCAAGATGCTACTTATCAGTCAATCCATCAACAGTGATTCCTTTGGATTCTCTACCATCCACCTTACTGCATGGTGACAAAGTAAACTTGCGTCCTCATCTAGGCAAATATGTCACTGTCCAAGCTTATTGAAGCATTTTAATTATTTTCATAGCTGTAGAAATTGGCATTTTATGGTGAGTGGCTTTGTGATTTAATTTTACTATCTGTTTGTCAACTGCTGAGGACACATGTTTATCCATTCAACTTATATAAATAATAGTTAGTGAACTGAGTCACCTTTTATAGCAGATCATTACTCTGCATTGCCAATTACAATGTCAAAAATAAAAAAAATGACATTGCCTTGTCAGCACAACGAAATATACACTTTAGAAATGGATAAACAGAAGCAACAGCTTCTCCTGTTGTCTCTAAAACAGTTATCTCAGAGAAAGCCTGTGGGTATGGTGTTGTTGACATGCTTGCATTGCATTTAACACATGGGCAAAAGCAAATATGTAGATATGTTAAGAATGTCAGGATCACCTGTGGGCCAATTTGTTTTTTTTTTTTCATTGTTTTTTCAAAATGCTTACTGTCTCATTTTGTTATTATGGGCACAGAGCGCCTCACATATCTCAGTGTTGTACTAGATAGTGCACATATTTGTTAATAAAACACGTGTTAACTCGTGAAGTTTGGTATGTACTTGCCACATATTTTGGTCACAGTGCAAACTTTATGTGCTATACATTTAAAATCCTCTATGGCTGAAGAGTTTGATGATCAGCTCCTAGAACATCTTGAAAGAAAGTCCCTTAATGGTTATATATACACAGGATAAAGGTTTTAAACCCTTCCTCTCCTGGTTAGTTTCACAGGGCCTGGTGTCTGTCAAAGAGAACACACGGCACAGATATATGCGTAAACTTGATAGGGTAATAGTCTATCACAGGGCTACCAACGATAACAGTTCTGGCACAGTTGCATAAAAATATCTAAATAATTTTGGATGAATGTAATTTTTTATGAATTATTATGGATTATGGATTATTACTTTTCATTACTATTATTAATTAGTATTTGCCAGCTCAGTTTGCCTGTAGATCACACTAACCAATTGTGCTTGTACAAAGATTGCGGACTTGTAAGAGATTAGACTGATAATAAAAAAGCCTTTATAACCTTGCACTTGCATTGAAGTTGCACCTGTTTTTCTTCTTGTTTTCATAAAATGATGTAACTTGGCCAAAACATCATGGGATAAATCAGAATAATAATAAAAACATGACTCAAAACATGAAAATATCAGAGATTAAACTGGATGGATATGCAATGTACAACTGACGGATTGTAGACACATGCTTAAATTTAAACTGGTGTCTTGTTATCCTTTTACAGAGGCAGCCAATTGCTAGTGGTCCAAAAAATGTCAGCGAGCACAGCTTTATTCCACACCACTCCCTTTTTGAGCTCTCCTGCTCTCCAACAATCAACATTCTTTGCTTTTTTCTCACCACATTCCACAGGCCTAAGTTCCACAGTCCCACACTCAGACAGAGGTTAGATTTCTATAAGGATTTGTTAATGCAGGAGCAAGAACAAAACATTAATGAGAAACCAACACGTATCATGGGTTATAGTTTTAACACAATGAAGCATACAAAACTAAACTATGATTAATTGGTACAGCAAGGCTACTAGCTATGTTACAAAAAAATAGGCTAGCTCAGGTGTAACTAGAAAATGCAGCTCCCGGAGGAACTGCGGATGTGTGTTGCATAGGTGCCGTTGGTTCTGGCCTGGGCAGGTCTGAGACCCGGCCGATTCCGGTCGAGCCTAGGTTCGAGGCACCGTG
>JAUZSU010119416.1:0-30640 GCA_034780255.1 Parotocinclus maculicauda
CTGGTCCAATTTAGCCATGAAACCTCCCACACTAAAATGACAGGTGTTTCAGTTTCATTGTCCAACCCCTGTATATAATATATAGCTTGCAACATAGAATATACTAAGAATATAATGAATACAATTTAAGCATTTGTCATTTTATTAAATAACATACAAAAAACCCCAATAATTTATCACACAATTTTTCAAGACAGGAATATTAGTACTCCCAGTACCATTTTGCAGAAGGAACACTTCTTGTTGGCTCCCCTCTCACCACATGTTGCACAGAACTCGGCATCCATTAGGGCCATCTGACCCGTTAATGCTTGGGTAAAAACCGAAAAAGCTGTTGATGATGTCCCCTAAAAACATCAAACAAACTGTAGAGCTGATTGTGTTTTGTGTCACACAATCAGTTAGAAATATCTTGTACAACACATATTGATACATTTGGTGTTATGATCAGGGACCAAAAATCTGAGAGCACTAGACAACAGGCAGGGTAAAAGAAGCAGATAAGTCAATAAGGTAGTTATTTCACTCACAATTTCCACAGGAGCTATGTTTTGGACCAGTTGGTGTAACAGATTTGCCTCACAGTACGGAAACTTCAGGATACAGTCCCGAATAAATTTCTCCTGGTATTGAGGGAAGCCGTCACCATCTCTCCCTTTTAAAAGACTTTAAAAAGCAGCACAAGCATGACAACAATGTGTGGAACTAATGATCTGAAAATTTCCATTGCTATTACTACATTGAGGACTCTAATACCTCCTCAGTAGAGCGTCGAGTTTGTCATCACGCTCTTGTAGGAAAGACAAGCACTTTTGAAACACACAGCTAATGTAGTGCATTTTCATAGCCAGCACCTCATTCATGTCCTGCTGTTTCACACACTGCTCACACAACAGATCCATCACTCTGTAACACTTCTCCAGCGCTACCACGTCAACTAGGAGTGGATTTTCTTTCACCATCATCACCATCTGATCAGAAAAGGAGCAGCTGTGTAGCATTTGAAATATCCCATAATTTGACACTGATTTATTAAGGAATATTTCATGTATATATATATATATATATATATATAATTTTTTTTTCATATATATATATATATATATAATTTTGTAGGCATGGTATCATCAGTCATCAGGAGGAGGGGACAGGTGAAGTTCTGGCTAGGTATGAGTAGTGGAACAGGTTAAAAATGTTTCCTTCCATGTTTCCATTCCAGCACATAAATAACACCACTCCATTTATGTTAATTATTTTCCTATAAATGCATGGTTGTCTGTATGTTTTTCTTTTGTTATTACTTATACCACCATGTATCCATAACTTACAATTTCTTCGGTGCCAGATACATTTTAAATACATTTAAAATAATCCTGAGCTCAGGCCTACCTTGACAGGATTAAGATTGGTGGTCATGATGATTTTATGTAATGGTCCTGCCAGTTTTGGAGGCAGTATAGGCTCCCTCTCCAAGCCCTGAGGTTTGGTGTAGAAGTCTAATCTCGTCCGTGAGAAGAAGTTATTGATTACAGTCACACAGTCATGCTGGCCTGGAAAGAGAAAGATGACACAGAACACAGCTACTCATGTGCTTCACTTTTATAATTTAAAAATGTGTGGCTGTATGTATGTATAGAACTGTGCAAACTGTGCAATATTAGATTTATTGTATTAGCAATCCTATAATGACCATATACTGTATAACATAATGTTGATGATCCGACACAAAAATCTCAAACTTGGATTTGTCTAGCCAAAGTACTTTTCTACTGCAATGGAAAACCATTTTTCCACTACAAACTTTGTGCGCTTTAGCATATCTTAGCCTTTACACCCTGTTCTATTCCTGAGAAAGTGGTCGCTTGGCTGCTACCCTTTCAAAAAGACATTCCTGATCAAGCTTCTTCAGAATATAGAAGGGCCAACTTGGCAACACGTTGTAGCACCTAGTTGTTGCTATTGCTTAAGTGTAAGAGGTCACAATAAATACTTGCCACTTTTAAGAAAGCTGTTGTTCTTATTGTTTTACATTTTTTTAATATGGCATACATATTTCCTGTATCTACTGATTGCATACTAATAAAAAGATCGAGAAATAATTATATATAGTTATTATTAGTTGTTGACTGATATGGGTTGTTTAATGGCCAATGCCGATATTTATATAAGCAGTGTGACTGTTGGCCTATGTATAATGCCGATATCACATTTTTATGTTTTTTGGTGTTTTGTTTTCAACTGATTAAACTAATAATAATAATAATAATAATAATAATAATAATAATAATAATAATAATAAATGGGATACAAATTGCTGAACTTAAATGAACACTTATATAAGTTTTAAATGTACTACCTAAATATATGTATGTACTAAATGTATATCACTAATCATTATACCACTGCTAAAGCAATTATGTATCTAATCTAATGGTGGACTAAGACTTTAGTACTGTATTGTCATAACTTACCCACAAATGCTGCCATTTGAGCAGCAGTCCGCCCCACAGAGTTAACCAGATCAATCTCTGCTCCAGCATCTAGCATCATCCATGTAATCTCTGCATTGCCTATGCAAGAGTTTTAGTCAAATTGAAGTAATTGACTCAAAATACATCTGAGCTAATAAACTCTATCAATATCTTTTAGGGTATAATATTCTCATTTAATTAAAATTGCTTCCGATTTAATATAATATAATTAAGAGATACATATGTATTGTCACCTGAGAGGCTGGCAAACATAAGCGCAGTATAGCCATACTCATGCTGATTACAGTTGACATCAGCTCCATGCTGGAGGAGCAATCTGCATATGTCTGCTCGTCCCTTATATGCAGCGTGCATAAGAGGAGTCATGCCATTCTGTAAGCAAGGAGTGGGATTATGTCTTTCGTGCAATGGTTATTTTTCATAATCTGAGCTGCTTATTGGACAAGGTTTAACAACTGAGCTGTTGGCATGTTGTGCAACCCACACACATCTGACTTTGACAGGCAGGGGGCTTGTGATTTGCAGCTTTTAGCCCTTAAACTTTTTGACAATAGAGTTGAAGTAGCCTGGTTACATTCGAGTACCGCCTCCACATTATTGAGCTACTTATCAGGAGTCTCCAACATATGTCTGTCTAACAATAGAAAACATAATGCTGTCAACTCTGGGCTGCAGGCACTACACAACTCCACAAAGGCTGCTCACAGAGTGATCACGTAATTTACACATGGACTATGTCCAGTAAATTATTCAGTACTTTTGTGTGAAGATGAATCATGATCCCCTCACCTCATCCAAACAGTTAACTCTCACTTCTTTGCTAGTGAGAAGTCGAGAGGCCTCATGCACATCCCCTGAAAAAGATTTAAAGATCTTACAATCACAAATTAGGAGATGACAAATAAAAGTTCTCTTGAGTTGACATATTTGACATTTGCTAAAAGGTTTGTCAATAAACAAGCATGCAGAATGACGGCTTGCTGGGTACTGAGTTATTTGCAGTCTTGATGGTGGGTGTAATATTAAAGACAAAGTCTATCGATGAAAACCCAAAGATGTCTCTGACCTAACATCCAGCATCAGCCTTGTAATCGTAGGATTAACATGCATTGCAGTTTCTGTGGGATTATTTATTCAGAATACACTTGGATTAATAATGTAATCATTAATATTTATTATGCAGTGCTTTAATACATAATTTAAAAAAAATAAAAACAGAAATATTATTATTATTATTTCTTTACTGATACCAAATGCAACTGGACAATGTAATGTGTTTCTAATTGAAAATTACCCAGTTTCTCCTGGAAAAAAATTAAGTTGATTACTGGAAATAATTTGATATGGTTTAGCTTGATTTTCTAAATGCATTTTCTTGACTGATAACTGCAGCGATTTTAGAATGTAGTTTACTTTTATTTTTGATCTAAAATGTATGTACTGGATAAAATAAATGCAGTTGACACAACCATCATTATTATTTTTTGTTTAACTGACACCTGTGTAAGTAGACAGTGTCAGCTTTTCTACTGATATACAGTGCAAGTGCATTAAGCCTAAAAATACATAATTAATGCAATATATTAATACGGTTTTCTTTGATTTTTTTATTTCCTCCATGATGCCTACAGTAACTTATTTTTGTCAGGTACACATACCTGTTGGACCCTTTTTCCTTGTCTTTCTTAGTTTATGTAATATTTCTATAGTTGTTTTACCATCTACATACTTCTAGTTGATTTAGACTACGAAAATCTATGTTTAGTACAGAAATAGAATTAGTTAATATAGAAGTATTAACAGTTTGTCTGGTTTTCACATTTTGTCACTGATACTTGATGCAACTGGAGAATGTAGTGTAGTTTTATAGTTGGTTTTCACTGCAAAGTGCCTTTACTTAGCCTACTTAGGA
Organism: Parotocinclus maculicauda; assembly: GCA_034780255.1. Classification (NCBI taxonomy): domain Eukaryota; kingdom Metazoa; phylum Chordata; class Actinopteri; order Siluriformes; family Loricariidae; genus Parotocinclus; species Parotocinclus maculicauda. The sequence goes on from JAUZSU010119416.1 coordinate 4,405, forward strand.
GTCTAGTTTTTCTTTCTGATTTATTTTCTGATTTTTTGACTAATACAATGTTTTACTGCACCTATTACCATGATATTTGTTTAATTGATACTACAAAGTTCCTACTTTTATCCCAGAAATGCATTCAGTTGACACAAAAAACTTTGATGCATTTGGTTTAATATTGTTATTATTATTATTATTATTATTATTATTATTATGGTACCTGCAGCAGCAACCTGTAGCATCTCTCTTTCAGTGGATGTTAAATCCCCTCTCTTCATATTAGCTCTGCACTCTGTGTTCTGTTGTGCTGTCATGCTGATTCCTCTGTTTTTGTTTTTATTAAAAAATAATACGATTTTTTGAAGACCTTCATTCATTCGTCGAATAACATCAACAGAAAAAACACAGGGGCCCTCAATTTATAAGATCACAGTGTATCCATGGTAAAAAGCTGCTCTATGGACCATACCATTTCATACCAAAAGGGGGTGACTAAAATAAACGCACTCATAAAAAGGTACGTGCAATAAATATGTCGTACATATAGCTGGTTGTAATATATTATTTTACAAATATACACACATCACGTAAAATATGCGTTGTCTTAGTAAATTACGTTTTGTATTGTGCTTTGACCGCCTGTCAAACATGGACTATTCTGAGGTCTTTTCTGCGCGTCCGCGTGCTGAAGCAACAGACTCGGCTTACGGAAAGCTTCAATCTGATTTCACGCGCTTCAACCCACTGCAGGTAATGATCCACTTTAATCACTTGATGTTTGTTTATTGTCTTCATATGAAGTTCTTTAATATTTTATCATGATTTATTGTTCTCGATACTTTTCTTATTAATGCGAGTTGCCAGGTGTCTGCGCTTATGTAGGTTACTGTAGCTATATATGTATTTTATATTCTTTATAGTGGGGAAATTAAAATGTTACTACTATTAATAATAATAATTATAGTAATTATTATTAGTAATAATTGTAATGCATTTAAATTATGTAAATCTAGGGGGGCAGAGCTTATGCAGTGGCACAGGGCACAAAGTTGGAACCGACTTTATTACTACTGACATTCAGCGTCCACTTTATTAGGTACAGATATCTCATCAGCTAAATGCATTTGGTCATGTCGAGCTGCTGAAGTTCGAACCAAGCATTTGACTTATGAATAAATGTGATTTAAGAAGTAATCAAATTTGGTCTGATTATTAAAAACTGCTGATCTACTGGGATTTACATGCACAGCCATCTCTGAGTTTTAAAAGAAATGGTTAGAAAAAGAACTATCCAACTATCCAGTGAATGAAAGTGGAGGAGATTAGCCAGACTAGTTAATGCTGATAGAAAGGCAGCAGGAACTCAAATATTTACACAGTAAAAATAAGCAGAAGAACACAACACACTGAACCTTAAAGCAGATGGGCTACAGCAGTAGAAGACCACACCAAGTGTCACTCTATCCAGCTGAGAACAGACAACTGTTCACACAGGCTTACCAAAATTGCCAACATTCCAAATCATTCAAATTTGACTAATCTCTAATTAACTGTTAATTTCATTTTCCTATTCAGCTGTTTTCATGAAACTTTGGATTAATAAAAAAAAACTATATTTGTGCCAGCTTTGTAGACTTTTGGATTGTAGCTGTAATTTCTAAAATATATTTATCGATAACAGTGTAACCCATAACCTCTGAAGCTTTAACCAGAGGGAAATTTTCTATGACCTGGATGCAGCTTTTGTAAGTCATGATTACAATCTTCTGTTGATGTCACCTGTTTGAAATCACATACTTGATTGATGTTTAATTCATGACTGACTCTGTAAGGATTGTTTTTGGAATGTGTTACAGTCCTGAAATGCAGGAATGGATGTTTATTAACAAATGAAATTAAGTAGAACATGAAATATGTCCGCTTCGTACTGTTGCGGTGACGCAAAATTCAATGTGCGGAGCACTGAATGTTTCTTTGCATTTTACATACAGTCTCGAACAGAGCAATGGTATACAGAGTTGATTCAGTCATGTCAGGCTTGTACATCATTAGTTGCAAAATCAAATGAAATCGTTAATCATAATCATTTATATGACAACTAATCGTCGATTTCATGTTTGTGACAGGCCTACCTATAGGATAATGCGCATGTGCAATCAGCCACTGTTGAAGTCCAGTCCGTTTAAAGGCTGAGAATCACTGATCTCAGGAGCTCCTATTGAAGGTAGTACAAAGACAAACAATGATGACCTCTACCAGCTCTGCTTCCCATGTGAAATTAGTGCTGTCTCAATAGGCCCTAAGCCTTGTGTCAGTGGTTTGCGCATTTGCACAATCACAGGCTGTGCTCAGACATGTCCTGCCTGTAATACGACACATATCCCAGGCCTGGGTGACTGAAGTGTACACTGGTGAGGATGAGCCTGTCTATATTTAGTACAGAAAAGAGTGAGCCTGACCAGACAGTCAATTTCAACTGAAGAGCTCACAGCGACATATTCCACTCACTCTGTAGTGAAAAGGACTTAATAGCTGGTAAGGTTTTCAAATGGCCGACTTTTGGTTTTAAAATAAATCTTGGCTCTTCAGGAAATGTGTTGCTGTGATAACGCGTGGGAAGAACCTGGAGCAGAAATCTAGGTGCTAAAATGTACTGCTGACACACGTTGTATGATTTTTTTGCATCACTCTTTGTTTATCTGTCTTTTTTTAGAACTTTTATGAATACCGGTAAGCAGCAGAAGCCAGTGCTTACAGGCCAACGGTTTAAGACCAGAAAAAGGGGTAGGTCAGAATTTACTGTTACAATGGAAAATAACATGACTAATAGAGAATCTCAAACATTTTTCACAAATCTACCATCGTTATTCGGATTAATCTTCGTACACGCGACTAACACACAGTTCCCTCGGTCACACCAACACTTGTGTGCTGCAACTTCTCACTCACCATTGCAATTACACGAGTCCCTGTAGCCTGTAGCCGCTGTCCACGTTCCATTTATAGCCTGTTTGTGTCCGGCAGTGTTCGCTCTGTCTTGCGCAACTCTAGTCACCTCACTTTTGCTGCCAGTTCTCTCTTCTAAACATCGATCAGGAACTACAGCATTAATACAGCCTATTCTGGTTCCACAAACAGGCTGTTCCACCTGAATAAAAGGCATTAATGCTAGAAACTTGAGGTGGCAGTGCTAACTTTCAGTTATTAAATAAATCTAAAAGGCATTTAAGAAGGTCAGTGAGATGGTCTTGGGCTTCATATGTCCATGCTGAAATGGCACAAATCTTTTTTTTTCAGAGATGCAAATCTCATCTTTACAAATCTAACCTGAACCACTGTTTATAAGTGGTCCTAGATTGGATACATAGCTTTACTTTGCAACAATTTATCAGCACTTTTTTACAATTACAAAACTTAATAGTTCTTGATAGTTCTTCTATTTGTTTGTGTCGCTTGCACAAATTAAAATTGCCATTCATGGTCTGGCTGAACTTTACTATTAGCTGTGTTTTATTACCCTTTCTAGCTCTTTGCTAATTTAGGTGCCATCATGCCCACAATTGATTCAGAAAGTTTTTTTAGTTGTTTTTTATTTTAGTCTCATGAAAAGGATTTCATGCTAAGATTAGTTCGTTAATCCTTTTGTAATTCACTTCATTCTGGTCAGGGTTATGCGAAAGCCATTGTCTTGCCGGTGGCACAGGGTGCAAGGCAGGAATTACTCTACACAAAGTGCCTATCCATCGTAGTGCTCACATTCATACACACATTTTAGAAATAAATACTTCGAAGTCCATGTTGTTACAAACTCGACATTTATACATTATTTTAGTTTTTTTAATTTCAGCCGATATTTGTGAGGGGTAATTAACTCTTTTTTTTAACTCTGCATCTCTGACAGACTCCTGTTTTCTTATACATTACTGTGAAGGTGTTTAGGCTCGCATGCACATCAGTAAATTATAAAAAGCAATTCACCTCTACGTTTACTTGCGTTTGATTTTTTACTTTTGATTGGCCTCACATGGGCTGGACATGAACAACATACTATTAGTTTTGATACCCACTAACTTGGTAACTTGGATGAAGAATCGCTTGTTTAAATCTTGTGAAGACACTGCGGCTGTGATGATTGTTCTGGTACTTGCTTGCAGATGAAAAGGAGAAGTTCGAGCCCACTGTTTTCAGAGACACAATTATTCTGGGCCTCAACGAAGCAGGGGAGGATCTCGATGCTGTAGCCAAGTTTCTGGATGTAACTGGTTCGAGGCTGGACTACCGCCGCTATGCTGAAACCCTGTTTGATATCCTCATTGCTGGAAGCATGCTTGGTAAGAAGGCTGACAGTCAGAAGCTTAATTTATGTACATACTTAAATGAATAGTATGTACAAAATGAATTGTACAAACAATTCTATTAATCGCTTATAGGTCAACTAATACATTTAATGATATATCACTTGCACAATATTGGTTTCAAACCTCTAACTGCTAGACTGATAAAATAAGTGCTGATTAAATTCCCTTAAGATGAAATGTATTTATTATCTAAGCTGCACTTATGTGTATCGGTGTGTTTGGTGTATTTAGTCAGAGTGCAAAACTTAAGAAAGAAATTCTACACCTGGCATGTATTGGCTGTTCAACAACTGTGGTAATACATTTTCCGTACAGATAACTTTCCATATGAATAATTTTCCACTGATCTAGTGATGGATTTTTTTTCTCCCCTCAATCCTCTCCCCTTTTTATGGCTTACAGCATATAGCTATTTGCCAAGTTTGGTAGTTGCTATTTATTATTTATATTAGCCAAAATGAAAATCGTTGCTTGCCCATTAATTCATCTAATTCTTCATATTGCCTTTGAAACAAATCTTATAGCCTGAGCTAACAGTTCACCAGTGTCATGTGGTTGTTATGGAACAGCAATAAGCTTGTAGTGGATTTTATTTTGCTTAATGTTAGTTTGATGATGATCTTTCATAGATATTGTCCATATCACTATGTTCAAAAATACACTCACCGATCAGTTTATTGGGCTCACCTTGTTTCGTCATTGTCCGTTTGTCAGATCCATTTACCACGTAGATTGACTTCTACAAATACAGACTGTAGTCCATCTAATGTACTTATTTACAAACTTTGTTAGTCCCCTTTTGTTCTTTAATGGTCATGATTCCCACAGGACCACGACAGATCAGGTAATGTTTGGGTGGTGGATCATTCTCAGTACTATCGTGTAGTTAGTGATGGTATGTTATGCTTTTACAAGAGGATCAGACAGAGGAAATGAATTACTAAATCTGAATTAATTATTGGAATATGCAGCTCTTGAAACATTTTCTGAAAATTTACATAGCTACAGGTATCCATTACTTTACATTATTTGCTGATTTTTAACACAGACTTCATTCTACTGACATAATGATTATGATAATCTGAACCAAAGCTTATTTGAAAGCTGTGATTGAAGTATTGATGTTAAAACATTTAGTATTGTTTTGCTAAAAAAATAAATGTTTGTTTTGTATAATTATTATTTGTGTCATTAATTGAGGCCTGGAAATACTACATTTATGACCCTTTCTTATTATTGTGATCAGTAAATAAATATGTACAATTTGTACAAATTGACAAATGAAATGTGTCATTGCTGGAATTAAATATATTCATATGGAATTTATCAGTAATTTATGGAATAAAACAAAACAAGACAATATTTCACTCACACACATACAGTACCTACAATTAATAAATTCAAAGAAACTGATCATTATAGAGTGATCTCTTAATATATCTTAATCCAGAGCTGTATGAATGCCAGGATACTGGCTGTGTATTTATAGATGACTATCTATGCTATACCAGCAGTGTAAAGTCCAGTGAAACAGTGATCCGGTTTCCACTGTTATCCACTAATACCTGTTACTCATAGCTCCAGGGGGAACGCGCATTGACGATCAGGACAAGACCAAGGTGACCTGCGTGTTTAATGCAGAAGAAAATCATGCTGCCATTCGCGGCTATGCTCAGGTAGGGAGTGTACATGTACTTTTGGTCTCGTAAAACTTTGACAGAACTCATAGAGTAATGATTGTTCATTCTTTGTAGATGTAAAGTTAGATGCTGTATTAGAAGTATAACGAGTGAGACATTTAAAAAACAGATTTGGCAGCATAACCTTAGGTTGCGAGGGTTAAGACTACTTTTTAAAAACATCTCGAAAACTTGTGTGATATCATAATAGGAATGTGTTATTACCTAGAACCTTTGCAGTTGCTTAATTCACTTCGTAGTTCAACTTGTCACTGTCGCAAAGCTCCTGAACACTCCTTAATCTCTTTGTTCAGTCTTTCTGAAATTCAGGCCCGGTGCCAGAAATAAAAAATTCTAAAATATTTAAGATGTGTTATGTTTGCTCTTGACATACAGTATTACTGTGCATATACATATAGTTTTATTTACTTTTTACACTTGTACACTCACAAAACACTTTATTAGGAAAACTGTACTACTACTGGATATGGCCATGGTTTGCATCCAGAACAGCCTCAGTTCTTCATTGCATGGATTCCACAAGATTTTGGAAAAAATTTTTAAATTCTACTCCATGTTGCCATGATTGCATCACACGGTTCCTGATTGTTCAGGTGCAGTTTCATGCTGTGAATCTGCTGTTCCATTCCATTTTGATCTGGTAAGGCCACTGAGGAACACTGAACGCACTCTTATGTTCCACCAGCTCCACTAGCCTGAACTCTTGACACTAGGTAGGTTGGGTTCATTAATTCATGCTGTTGGTGCCAAATTTGTCTTTGGCTTTGTGCCTTAGAAGTTTTGTCCAGTCTTTAACTGTCCAGTTTGGGTGAGCCTGACAGAAGTGGAACCCCTTCTGAGTTTTTTGTTCTGCAAATCACAATTGGACAGAATAGTTATCAGTAGTTAATAGTTATCACTAGTTAGCCATTTAACTACTGCCACATCGTTGACTGATTAGATAATTGCATGGATGAGTGGGCGTACAAGTGTTCCTAATAAAGTGCTTGGTAAACATACACTAATTAGGCCACATCAGAAATGTTTTGTGGAGCATGAAGATCTGTGGGCGGAGCATGAGTGTAAAACAGCTACAAAGTGTTTCATGTGCTTTGATTATCGTACAGTTTTTACTTTGTGTATATCTACAGGTTTTCAGTAAGCTCATCAGGAGGTACAAATACCTGGAGAAGGCTTTTGAAGAGGAAAGCAAAAAGGTAATATTTTTCTGCAAAGCTGGGAATGTGACACAACTGTATATGTTTTGACATCACTAATAAGGATAGGAAGGGTTAGATAATATATACAATTTATTTTGTTTTACTATGTTGTGAATTTACACTGTCATGCTTCTTCCACTAAAGCGCTGAGCATCACCTACTTTTTGCTGCAGTATTAATTGATGAGTCCTTAATATAATGTATATACCGCCCCTCCACAAGTATTGGCACCCCGACAGATGAGTGAAAAGTGATATAAGTAATTCACCTTTTGGTGAATTTGCATAATATCAGTTGTAAAAAATGAATCATATCCAACCTTTACTTAGTGTAAATGTAGTCTTGACAAAAAACTACCTAGTAACTACTAGAAAGAAATCATTTTAACCAAACTATTAATGGCATGCCTGAAAATTCTTAGAAACAAAATAGATATTTTTTTTGTTTATAATATTTTTTTTTACTTGATCACAGTATCTAGGATTTTTCAAGCATTAGTCCTTCCTGTTTCACTGTGGTCCACAGAGGTCATGTTCTTTCAGTCTTTAACATGGGACAGACAGGAAAACAGACAATTAAAATTCAAAGGCTAAAAGATTGTTGACCCCTATAAGTCAACTAAGGCAACTGGAACTGTGACAGCCTTGCCTGGAGAAAGAGCCAATATTAGTTTGCCCTATGCACATTGAGCGTGGTAAGAAAATCCCAGTGATCACTGTTGGAGAGTTACAGTAATACCAAATATTATGATATTATGGCACTGTTAGAAATAGTTATTTTTTAATTAAGGACTTTTATTTTTCAGTAAAAAATACTCCAGGTAATGGTTGGATTTATATCCATCTCACTAATTTAGCTAATTAATTAACAGTAAATATATTTAGAACCTGTAATTATGCAACTGGTCTTCTTGGATTTGCTATTTATTTTCTAATGTATTTTCTGGACTTATTTAATATCCTGTTCAAAATAGATCTAAAACAAAACTGCACATTCAGATATGCACCTTCTAATGAGGCCTTAAGAATACTAATGATAATAATAATAATAATAATAATAATAATAATAATAATAATAATAATAATAATAATCTCTTATATATGTAATTGGTCTGAATGACAGAAAACTAGTGTAAGTGAATCCCTCCAAAACCTGATGACAGAAAAATAATCAGTTTTGAAGGCAGGAATGACTGTATTGTACAGTGCAGTTCTGCACCACATGTTTTCATATTGCGTTTTAATTAATGTTATGTTTTAAATAAAACACTATGTGCAAAGTATCTGAAATACTGTGTGACTATGATAATGTCCAGGCGAAGACCTGTTTGTCCTTGAGCTGTTTAGCCTGCTTTATAATGAAATACAGTAATGATACCTGATCTTGTGAACACGCAGGCCTTGCTTTTCACAGTAAGGTGTGTCCAAGATATAACAAAGCAACCACATAATTGCAGACTATTTAGGTACAAGTTTGTAAATATTGGCCTGTGTCCATGTAAATATCTGTTATGGTCATTAAATTGCAGGTTGCTCTATAATTAGGACGTTAACTGTTGAACGCTTATTATACTGATTTAATGTCTTGTATAGAAAATATTATTTAGAACCAATTCTTTGGTGGGACCCAAACTAAGGCTTACACTTTACATGGCTATTTACAATGCAAATTTTGATTTGCATTCTTTGTCTGTCTCTCACAGCTACTGCTTTTCCTGAAGGCCTTCAGTGAGTCTGAGCAATTGAAACTAGCCATGCTGACTGGAATCCTTTTGGCCGCTGGTACACTGCCACCTTCCATCATTACCAGCCTCTTCAGTGATAATCTAGTAAAGGAAGGTGTGTGGAGGATACATGCTGTTTGTTTTAGAGCTTGGAGTGAGGAGTGAGTTTGTGTGCATGCATTTATAGGCACTCTGTCTGTAGGTACAGGTGTCTAGCAAACAGTGTACTTACACTCACATTTAAGGCTGTGTTTAGAGTTAGCAGAGCTTCAATGGGCTTAGGAATGGGTTTAGTAGTGTGGGTGACTTCTATTATGCCATGTCCGCAATATAGTGCATCCATTACATGTAGCATAAATACTAGTGCTGCTATACAGTCAAACTATTTAAATTACAACATGGAACAGCTCATCATGGCGTAATACATTTTGAAAAAAAAAATATGTTTTTAATGTTACACACTGATCTTCGGACTTTGGGACACATTTTCTTGGGACCTGTATTCCCACCATTTGATGATGAGGAAGTCTCATTTTTTGTGAGACTTTTCTGTAAAACAGGATGTTGACTGACAGGTTTATTGACCAGACATTACTATAGTAATTTGGGCTCCTTTAATGTAAATATAAAGGGTATTTTCACAAGAAAACATTTTATTTCATTGCAGACCGTATAAACATCGGATATTTAATGCTATATCTGGTCAACTTCATTTTATTTGTTAATAAACATCAATTCCTGCATTTCAGGCCTGCAACACATTCCAAAAAAGTTGGGTTAGTAAAACATTTACCACTTTTTTTTCTTTTCATCACACTCAAAAGATGTTTTGGCAAAGAGGACACTTAACAAGTGTTTCAGGTCTTATTTTGTCCCATTTTTTCTTCCTTTGTCTCGTTTGTTGACAAACTGGAGATTCCTTTGCTCATCAAAGACACAGCCTTTCCTGGATGCTGCATTTGTACCAAATCATGATTATAATCACTTGTTGACATGAGCCGTTTGAAATCACATCAGTATTTAGTTTAATTATTACAAGCTCAAAATGTTGCAGTCCTGAAATGTAGGAGTGTTTGTTTATTAACAAATAAAATGACGTTGACCAGACAAAACAACATCCTTGGTTCATGCTGGCTACATTGAAATATAATTTACAGTAAATATAATAAACACTGTGTGTTTCATATGCATTTTCTATACTTTTTCTGAGTTTACATAAGTTTTTTTCTGATGAGGTTGTAGAAAATACATACATCTAAAAAAAGATTATGTTACGACCCTGTCAAGGGGAAAGTCATAACAATTGAGATAATGGTATGATGGACCTGAAGTCTCTAAACACAGCAACCATATTAGAACAGTGTCTAGTCCAGCGTGAGCTAACGAACAAATGGGAAAATGACCGGTAATGTAGTGAGCTTTCAGGTGAATGATGTCTGCTCGTTAGCTCTTGTGGGTCCAAAGCGTTGATTAGCTGTCAAGGTAACCAGCGTTTTAATCCTTATGTGATCCCGTGTGAACACTTGGGCATACTTGTGGCATTCTCTGAAATTCTGAGTCATCTAAGTATCTCTGTGGACTCTCATGGTGGTATAATATAAATGCCTGTAAAACTGTACCTTGTTTGCAAAAAAGAGCCTTCAGAATTGTGAATTGTGGTGTGCACAGTGAGAACCGAGTTACAAAAAGTGAGAGCTGTGTCGGCGCCTGCGGATACCTCGTTGTTGGCATGTGCAAACTCATCCCAGCTGCATCAAGCATAAAATTTGGATTCAGATTGGGCCTTTAATTTCCCCATTCTGATATCGGATGTGAACATTAGAAGACACGACTGGCATGATTTTGTGTATATGTAGAACTGCTGCCACATGAATGGCTGAAAATTCTGGGTTAGGCTACATAGTTGGAGCCTGCATATGTAGATATGAATAAATAAACTGTGTGTATTTTGAGACTTTGTGTGTCACTCTTTATGTTGTATGATCACATTATACAGGAATTGCTGCATCCTTTGCAGTGAAGCTGTTCAAGGCATGGATTGCTGAGAAAGATGGGAACGCGGTGACTTCAGCCCTACGAAAAGCTAGCCTGGATAAGAAACTCCTTGTATGTTGAGTACATGTGCACTATGCATTACGTTCTATGAAATGGGGTGTTGACCAAAATGGAGGTTGACCAGACATTACCGTAGTCATACAGTTTCTTTAGGCTACTGAAATGTAATAGTTAGCTTTAGCATTGTCATATTCCAAATATGCAGTGAGTTGATGCTGATGTCTGATTATTGTTTTGAGTGTTTTCGGAGTTCTTCCTCTGCTGATTACTTTCGTCATGCATACTGCAAACAGCACTCACTAACTGAAGAACAAAAATGCTGAAGACATGGCTGTAACCTAAATAACATCATATTACTACTCACTCACACTGCACTATATAGAAAGAGATTCTTAAGTACACTTTGGAACACAACTGAAAGCTAACATGTCCTCATCATCAGCCTATGTTAGCGGCAGTAATAAACAAACACACCGTTTAAAGCAGGAACTGTGTTTAAAATCAGAAATATAATGAAATATAATCTATACATACTGGTCCTAATGAAGCATGTATTGTTTTCTCAGGAACTCTTTCCTGCAAACAAGCAGAATGTGGAGCACTTCTCCATGTACTTTACTGACGCTGGACTAAAGGAGCTGTCAGACTTTCTACGTGTGCAGCAGTCTTTAGGCACACGCAAAGAGTTGCAAAAAGAGCTGCAAGAGCGCCTGTCTCAGGAGTGCCCCAACCGAGAGGTAACACATAGCTACACTATGATTTGTGTATTCATTCAGTCATTATTTATCCTATGGTTAGGATTTAGGATTTCCAAATTGGAATTAATAGGCTTGGCACTGATGTTTGTTTCTATTTTGTATATTAATGTTGTGTAAAAACTTTGAAAACATGTCTTTATTATTGATCACATCATAATCACAATTAATCACATTTTTGCTTGCTCATATTTGAGGCTACCCTACAATCGATTGGTTGCCATGTCTAGGATTGTTCCTGCCTTGCACCCTGTTGTGCTGGCTAGGCCCCGACATTCCTGTGACCCTGATCAGGATTAAGCGGAAAAGAAAATGAATGAATGTACAGGGTGAGTCAAAAGGCACAGGACACCCTTTTATTTCAGGAACAAAATTTCAGAAACAAAATTGAAAATGACATATCTGAATACCCCAGCAAGTAATGGGTGAGGGGATCTATCATTTAGGCAATGTTTGGAACAATGGAAAGCCATGGATCTTGAAAGCCACCATATTGGATGAAGAGCCAGTTTCTCCAATGGGAAGGTGGTCATGTAGCTTATCAAAGTAAACCAGTCTTTGTCTCTGAAACCAATTGTCAAGCAGATTTGCAATATATCTTGTGGTTCAAAAGTTATCAACACAGAAAGTTCAAAAATGTTGTTGTTCATCACAGGTAACTGAAAATGGAACTGATGTTTCTGATATCCGGAAGAATGCAGCTCCCTTAAAATAGCCACAGATTTCAAGTTGAAAGCTTAACAATGGTTTTGGCAGCCTTTGAGAAAAGTCCATGACACGACACGTGACGTGTCTCATGGCTTTTCACTCACCCCGTGCCCTGTGTGTCTTTTGACTCATCCTGTATATCTGAGGCTAAATAAAGCTTTTATTTAAAAGGCAATACATAGCCCGATAGAAAATATAAATGTATTCAGAATGCTGAATGCAAAGTATTCATTTTATTAGTTAATTTAATTAGAAACAGCAAGTGAAAGCTGTTATATTATGTGCCAGCCCTGTTGTTAAACCACTTTTGAGTATTTATGCAGTGAAATCCGTTGTAGCACATGATTGGCCAAGCATTTTTACAGTTCTGCCATATTTGGTAAATTAAATGTGAGGAAAACAATTGTTAAATGTAACTGTTAAATTCTGCTTTCATTCATAAGTAATTTTCATTTTACTACACTGCTCACAAAAATTAGGGGATATTTCATTTTAAAGTTTCCCCTAATTTTGTGAGCAGTACACCTTAAAGTTTACCCTGTAAACAATTTCAAGATAGGTCATGTTTAGAAATGGTAAAGCTAATCATAGTAAGTGATTATTGTTTTCAGGGAATCATCACTAGGCTCTCATGTTTGCAGTACAGGGTGAAGTCTGGGTGTCTTACGCAGTCAGTGAATGGAAATATGACTGGCTCTGTCTAAACATTTTAGTACCGTTAACATGTTTTTATATTTGGATTTGGGCACCAGTGCAAGAACCAAGGTTTTGTCCACTGGTTAGCGTTGGACTTCAAAACCAGTTGTATGTTTAGACAGATTTTTTCTGAGTCTGTAGGATTGTAACTTCATTTCATTACTTCTTTTCTAATCTGTTGAGCATGTAGGCCCTATGCTTTTTTTGTATCTTGATTTCTTGTACTTATTTAGAATTAATTTAATCTTCATCATGCTTATCTTTGTTTCTTTTCACAAACACTTTCCTTTTTATCTGTTTCTTTTTTCTCACTGCCTATTGCATATTCTTTGCTTTGGATCAGTTTTTAATACCTTCAGCTGGTCATAATTCAGTTTATTACCATACTAGCTCAAAAAGCTCAACATAAGTGCACCGGTTGCCCTCTAGTGGGCAGATTGTTACAGCACTAATTTATTCCCTGCATTGGAGACACAAAATTCTAGCAGTATAAAGCTGCAGTCTAAAAAAGTTATTACGTTTTTGTTTTTTTCATTGAATACGAACATGCTTGCATGTCCATAGCTGTGTATTCATAAACAGGTATGCACTGTTTAACATTAAATTAATTACATTATATTGCATTCTTTAAAACAGGACGTTGACCGAAATGGCCATTGATTAAACGTTACCATAGTCATATAGTAGTTCAGATACTTTGCACATATGTATCTTAAACATGAACATTAATTAAAACACAATATGAAAATGTGTAGAACAGTACTGTACTGTACAATATAGTCATTCCTCACTTTTGTATCTTTATAATCTTGAAACACTTCCCAAAAGAAACGATACCATGTTTTCTACCCTTTGAAACCTGCTATTTTTTTTTCTGTCAGCAGGTGTCAAAGGGTTTGCTCGAACTAGTTTTCCTACGTTTAGTCATGAACAAGTTGTATCTAAGGCAGATTTTTATTTGCTATTAAAATTGCTAAGACTTTGGCAGTTAAAGCGAAGAGGTACACATTTCTTGGCAAGATTTGACAAACAAAGAATTTACATATGAACTATCATTAAATGGATACTAATTTATCAATACATTGAATATCGACTTTGGCTAATTGGTAACACATTCAATACCGTTGTTTAAACTGCATTTTTTTTAGCTAACAAAATGGATAAAACTTGAATTTACTCTTGATCCCGCTATAGGATGCCAGATCTAGCCGCAATGCTCTGAGATGTTGTGACCTGAATTTTTTGATGAGGCTTTATATATAATATAATGTTTATGTGGGTTTTTTTCAAATAATTCCTCCCACAAGACAGGTCAGTTGGTTTCTCTAAAGTCTCAGTGTATGTATGCGTATGCCCCACGGTGGATTTTCCATTTGCCACCATTTCTGTGTTTGGTTGTATTAATGGCCAGTTGGTTTAGTTTAGGCAGATATGAAACTAAATAAATGTTTTGTCTCCCTCTAGTGGCCATCTAGCCGTTTGTTTAGGAAACAAATGAACGTGCAGATTATTGTTAAAGTGTTTTTTTGCATTAATTCCTAATCGATGATTCATGAAGTCTGAATTTGCTTGATGTAGATTCTCAAACATTTTCTCAAATATTCTCTAAGGTTTTATGATCAGTTGACACTTTGTTCAGATCATGGTGTACATAAAGGAGGAGATGAAGAGGAACGATCTTCAGGAGTCGGCTGTGATTGGCTTACTCTGGACCTGCCTTATGAATGCTGTGGAGTGGAAAAAGAAAGAAGAGCTGGTCACAGAGCAGGCTCTTAAACACTTGAAGGTACTGCCAATATTTACACCTTCATCTACATTAACACATTCACAAAACCACTAACACACATTACTTTTAGTAGATATAGAATTATTAGAATATATACATATAGAATATATTGCACTGAAAACGAGACTGTTATGTTGAATTATTTTGTACTTGTAAACTAGGGATGTTTTTAATCATTTAGTCATTCACAGGGCTGGATATTAATAATGCCCCACTGGCTGAACATGCCCCCAACACTTTCAAGCTGAGGACTTGAGAACATACAGTGCCTTTGTTTACTAAAAAATGGCAATAAACATTGTTCTCATTATTATGTATTATTATTTTATTTTTTATATATTATTGTTTTATATTCTATAGTTTATATATGTACTTTATATTTACTTTATATTTTTTATTATTTGTTATATTATATTTAAGTATGTTCTCTCTTTTACCATATACTGATTAATTGGGCAGCTTAGTTTATTTTTTACATAATCATCTAGGCTGGGTCGCTTTTTAAGTCTTGGTCCTCCCAAGATGTATTCCTCCTTTAAGGTACTGGACTATGGACCAGAAGGTCCAGGGTTCAAATCCCACCTCTGCCACAGTTGGGTCCCTGAGCAAGGCCCTTAACCCACAATTGTGTGGATTGTAAGACTGTATTAATTGTAAGTCGCTCTGCTAAATGACATAAATGTAAATTTTAATGTAAATAAGTAAAGCATATTATAAAATCTAAAGTGAACAGTTGTTTACACCCTGACTTGTTATGTTCTCTACAGACTGTTTGTACTCTATCTAAAATGTAGGAAATTAGAAATGTGGGACCATTTTGGGTACAGTGCATCTACTGAACCCTCAATGGATTAGGCAGCAAAAATGCGAGTAACAACATTTAAAATTATTAGTCACATTCAAATATTAATGTGGTCTCACTGATGCACTGTAAAGGTTTTAGTGGTGACAGATTTTCTTTTGTCAGTTTGTCTGATAATGCCGTACTGTGCTTCGTAGCACTATGCCCCTCTACTGGCTGTCTTCAGTACTCAGGGCCAATCTGAACTCGTCTTGCTTCTGAAGATTCAGGAGTACTGCTATGACAACATCCATTTCATGAAATCCTTCTCCAAGATAGTGGTACTCTTCTACAAAGGTATATGCAAACAGCAATACTTTCTATACAGTACACATTAGCTTGAGTACGGTTTAACATTATGTTTTAACAGTATGTTCTGTTCCAATGCCTTTGTGTGGTCAGCCGATGTCCTAAGCGAGGAAGCCATTCTAAAATGGTACAAAGATGTCCATGCTTCCAAAGGCAAAAGTGTCTTCCTGGAGCAGATGAGGAAGTTTGTGGAGTGGCTGCAGAATGCAGAGGAAGGTATGATGATCAATTTTGAGGTAGAATAAATTCATTGTTAATCTTACATTTGTGATTATATTGTAAAATAACTGAATGGCTTTTTTGCATCCTTTTTCAGAGTCTGAATCTGAGAGAGAAGAAGATTAGCAGTCAAGACATTAAAGCTCACTACACACAAAGCTCTTTAAGGCCTGCTAGTGCACTATTAGTGTTTAGATTTATTGTATACTGCACAACCCAGGGAAAAGACTGACCTCTGCCTTCTGTGTAAATGAGATGTCGTATATATAGATTGATATTAATAATGCACACGTTCTTTACTAATGCTGTTTAGGTACTGTGTGAGACTAGATTAGGCCAGACTTTTTTTATTGCTTGTTTTGCGGATCCGCCGACAATCATATTTGAAGAATACAAATAAAAACATTTTCTTTTTAGTATTTCTTGGATCTGCCGCAGCACCAATGGTTGAAATAAAAAAAGAAAAAAATTTTTTTAGCTTTTTCTGCCCTCCGGTGGAGAGCCAACGGTTTTCTTCTGTTCATTTAATTTTTTTCCAGATTCACTTTAATTTAATTGTAGGTTAAATCAATTTTATTTTAAATAAAGATTTTTTTTCCTTCCTCCTCAGTAGATTCTTAAGTAGGGACATCCGAGGAACAAACAATTAAAAAAGTCTGGCCTAAGGATTGAAATTCAGGACCAAGAACGTCATTGTTTTCTTTTTAAATCAGGGGTGGGCAATATGACGATACTATACAGTATCGTGATACATTTTATGGCAGCACGGTGGCTCAGAGGGTGGCGGCCTGGTTCCTCCCCATGTCTGTGTGGGTTTACTCCGGGTACTCCGGTTTCCTCCCTCAGTCTGCGTTTTAGACATGCTTTTTAGGTTAATTGGTGTCTCTAAAGTGGCCCTTAGTGCGTGACTCTGTGTGTGCCCTACGATGGATGCCGGGTCATGACCCCGTGTGTGGATTAAGCTGAAGATAATGATACGTTTTGTTGTGATTTATTGCACCATTGAGGAAATCGTTCTTAATCTTAAAGAACACGGACCAACTGCTAATTTTGTTATAAAGAGTGTCTGTATAGAATCACATTTGAATAGTTCTTACGTTAAGAGTCCGTTTACCCTCTCTGTGTATCGACGAAATGTCTTTGATTATTGTTATACGATTTTTTTATCTCTTCTCCTTCCCACCTTGGTGCATAAAAAATATATGAAACAAAAACACGACAAAAGATCAAGTAAAAACGCTCACTTTTCTCTATTTGTAAAAGTCAGGTATACTTTTATATACAGTGTTCCCTCGCCACTTCGCGGGTCACCTTTTAGGGACTTTAGGGAAATATATCGCAGATTTTCGCTGTTTCACTGGTTTTTGCTGAACTTTTACATTAAAAAAATCCCAAAATGTATAAAAATATATTATTTCTAACAATAAAGGAATGTTATAAATCCTAAAATATTAGTATTTACACTACAATAGAGTATTTACTCAGCGGATGAATACTCACCAAAAACGAGAAGTAACACTAGAGCATCTCCGCCTGAGTCGCTACTTGCCGACATGACAAGTTTTCTTCTGCGGTTTTGTGTTCGCTGTTTGTGAAAGTTTCATTATAGACTGAATTCATTCAAACCCTACGATGAAACCCAGACGTTCTGCAAGTTCTATGCCTAAAATAGTGTAGAAATACTTACATAAATATAGCGTCCCTATTTTGCCGATTTTCGAGGGAAACACTGTATTCTTTTTCATGCATTTCCTCTTTCAATACATGATCCTAAATCATCTGAACTCTTTTTTAACATCTACATAAACTGTTCTATAAGAGTTTTAAA
The DNA here is from genome assembly GCA_034780255.1 of Parotocinclus maculicauda. NCBI lineage: Eukaryota > Metazoa > Chordata > Actinopteri > Siluriformes > Loricariidae > Parotocinclus > Parotocinclus maculicauda. The sequence goes on from JAUZSU010119416.1 coordinate 22,567, forward strand.
TTCTGAAAAATTGTGTTTGTTTGTAAATGCTTTTTGGAATAACTAATTATGGATTTATCCTAAACTAACTTATAATTCTGTGGAGTTTTATTAAAAAACAGAAATATAACATCTCTTCTTTCGTCTCATCCGAACAGACATATTTGCCTGTTATGCAGTCAGTTATAATCAGTGGACTACGTATATGCAGCGACCCAAATAAATCAACTCAAAATAATTTAATTTCTTCATGTAAACATGACATTACCAAATATATAATGATTTGAATCAGCCAAGTTTGCTTAACGCTCTCTGGTGTTTGTCTTTATATATTAGCAGATTACTGATCCAACACATTTCACTTGGCTTTATCAGTTCTTGCTGTGTATTTATATGTATTTATAGTAAAGATAAAAGATTTAGACTACTAGTCAGATTTTCCATTACAAATTAGTGTTGTAAGATGGACTCAGAAACTGTTGTTTAGACCAGGTGTCTGTTTGAGGTAACGGTCGGTCTTGACCGAATTGGACTGCTAAAGGTCTTTGGAAACACTATTACAAACATATTGACCCAAAACACACCTCAAAACCATGCAACAACTACTTGAAGACCAAAGATGATCAAGGCTGATACTTGACCTAAGCCCATCAAGCATTTATGGGGGCACATGAAGACAGAAAGCCAGTCATTCAGTCACATAAGATGTTCTTTGGAATATTGTGCACATATAATTCAATAATATGGATCATAAGATTATGCACAAACAGGAGTTCATGCCCGCTTGAGTGCACATAACAAATACTGATTAAGGCTTAACTACATAGTAAATACAAGCTTATCGCCATGTTTATTACTGGCAAATGCCCATAAACATCCATTAGAGGTGTATTTAGAACCAAACATTTATCAGTAGCTGAAATGTAAAAGGAGCCCTAAGGGAACTTACATAAATGTACAGTAAATCTTACCATTATTCCTATAACTCAGCTGCAGCAGAAACGTCTAGTGTGGCAGAGGTGAGGCGGTTCTTCAGGACCAAGTTCTAACAGGAAGGGAGGAGGAAGATTTGCGCCCCTGGAGCAGAGCAGCAGGAGGGAGCCATGGCCTGTGGTCTTGCCTTGGGCAGGCCTGCACAGCACTCAGGTGGGCTGGCAAACAGAGGAACGGGGGGAAGACTGCTGTCCCTACAGGCCTGTTCCTCCACATGCCAGTGAGGGGGCTGTGTTTTGTGGAAAACACTCTTAACAAGTCTCTGGCAAGTTGTGCGAGTTCATTTTCCGAGAGACTTCTGGTAACTGTATTAGGCTGTACACGTAAATATCCCCTCATTTTAGTGAGTAGTGTAGTATCCAGCGGCTTTTGGGTGTAGTTTTAATAATCCTCTCAATTAAACGGGATCAGTTCCACTCACCCTTCAACACCACAATGTTTATTCCACCTCAGAATGACCATAGTGTGTAAGGGTACAGTCAGTGGTTTGGTACACTGGGAAAAAAGCAGCAGGGTTTGATTTCGTTTTTTATTTTGAGCAGATAGTAGTGCAAGCCACAGATTGCTCCTCCTAGTGACGTATAGTCCCCCTGAGGTACAGCCTGTAGTGTATTTGGCTATAAGTAAGCATTGAATGCACTATCTTGCATAGGTTAGTAAATGATTTTTTAAAAACGACATCTGGCCGATGCCGTCAAATATGCGTCAGCATGTTTGATGTTTCCACACACGAACCTGTGTTCCTGCTGAACAATGCAAACACACTGTCACGATCCTCACCACCACTTGCACTGTGGTAATGCTGTTGGTTCAGGAGAACACAAAATGTTCAATGGGAACACAAAATGGTTCCAAACAGATTTGAAGGAAGGACTAAAAAGTTCTAAAAACTCATTTGGCAGGAATTACCCCCTATGAAGCTCTCCTGAGAACCAGATTTGTTCCAGGGTCTGTTTTGGTTTGAATTTGCACCGCTGTTAGGAGCGCAATGAGTCAGAGGTTTTTTGGATTAAACTCACTTATTTATCCATTTTCTTCTGCTTAATCCACACAGGGTCGTGGGCCAGCCGGTGCCCACACGGCAACTCTAGACGGGTCTGCAATCCATCATAGAGCACGATCACGCACGCAATCACGCACTAAGGGCCACTTTAGAGACACAATTAACCTAACACGCATGTCTTTGGACTGTAGGAGGAAACCGGAGAACCCGGAGTAAACCCATGCAGACACAGGGAGGAAATGCAGACTCCACACAGAAAGGACCCAGTCCGCTCCACCCTGGGATTGAACCCAGGACCTTCTTGCTGTGAGGCCGCGGTGCTACCCCACCAAACCCCCGTGCTGCCCCTGGTTTGAACTGTGAAATTTAATTCTGCAAACACGACTGTATGCATCAAACCATGAGGTCCATACTGATCCATACCTGTATATGCTGTACAAATTAGTGTTGTAAGATGGACTCAGAAACTGTTGTTTAGACCAGGTGTCTGTCTGAGGTAATGGTCGGTCTTGACTGGATTGGACTGCTAAAGGTCTTTGGAAACACTATAACAAACATATTGACCTCAAAACCATGCAACAACTACTTAAAGACCAAAGATGATCAAGGCTGATACTTGACCTGAGGGGGCACATGAAGACATAAAGCCAGTCATTTAGTCACATCACAAGATGTTCTTTAGAATATTGTGCACTCATAATGCAATAAGAATAATGTGGTGATTTGTGGTAAGACTTAGTGTTCGTATAAAGTATTACTGTTGAGTTTGTTGTCTGAATAAACGAACAACCCCAGTTTCTTCACTATTATACAGCGAGCACTGTGGTGCCTCTACTATTTCCTGGCCATGATAAAGAATGGATCATAGTCGGGTTCTGTGCTTAATCTGTATGTGGAAAAAGCAGAGCGTAACCTTTTGCTCTGTCCTCCAGCAGAGGGTTGTGTTGGTGGGCAATCTGGGGCTCCTGGCTGGAGACCAAAGCCTCTGGCATGACTAAGAGCATAAGGAAAGTACACCGACCGCAACAGCACTCAAGTGCTCAAACATTCATTACACACCTGGCCAGCAGAGCTCTCGGCAGGCAGGCAACTGCGGTGCTGTAGCTCACAATAAAGGCTGTGTTTACAGAGAAATGCCACGCCACAAACATCAAAGTGTGAGCATCACACGCCGAGTTCCTGATTCCACCGGGAAGTCATTACCAGGCCGTGCCTATGGAAGCGTTGATTCCACATTTAAAACTTAATGCTGAAACAACAGCTCGTGCTTAGCACGGTAGCTGTTCTCGATAGAGCTCGCACCGCGCTGCACGGCTCGTTACTGTTCGGATGCACCGGGTCGACGCATTTACAAGAATCATTCAAATTTAAAGACATGACGCTGACCAGCTCGAACAGTTCGGGAAGGCCTGGAAAGGAAAAGAAATAATGAGAAGCTAAACATAGAATAAATAATGCAGCGGGATGGAAGGGGGTTAAACAAAAAGAACCTTGAAATAGTGCATAATGCACACGACGAGTGGGAAACATCGCGCATATCATTCATTAGCTTCAAATAAAAGAAATTCTCTAATAGTCCCCTAAATCCCACAGCATCCCGAGCTATGGAGTGAAAAATAAAAGGAACCAGGGGGAAAGATGCGAAAGAACGCCAGCTCCCACAAGTACTTGTTAGGCTCCAATTATTATTGCAATGAATAATTTTAAATAAATAAGTAAATAGATAAATAAATAAATAAGAAACATTTATAGATCTAAGTATTATCAGAGGAGCAGCGGGTTGCTCGCTGAGCTCTCTGGGCCCGTTTGAAATCCGCCTTTGTTTTTCTCTTTGATCTTGAGCAGCAAACCTCTGTGTCACTTTACCTGACCCCGGTCTAATCCCGTTCCTACCTGAAGCTTCTCTGGCCTGCCAGGTCACGGGAAAATACACCTATAGTGAATACAGGACAAACATATTGAGTTTACTGAGAAGATCTGGATGAATAGTTTCAGATACATTTTCCTTTATCTATCTCACCTGTCACTCATCGTAGCAGTGTGTAGGTTCCTTGAGACAATTTCCAAACTATGTCTATCTCTGTGTCTCTAACGGGACCTGGTTTGGATCCTTGGCGTGGTCGTCTGGCCACTATGTGTAAGCAGAGAAACTTCAGCTGCTTAAGTACGTATATCTGCGTAAACTGAAAGACCCACCAAGGCTGACAAACAAAGATGTCCTTTGCAGACTTTAAAACCAACACAACTGGGGTCATGTCTCACATACACAAGCTATTCAACCTTCATGGTGGCGTGTCAGCTTATAAATCTTAGCCTTTGCCCTCCCTGCTGAAAAAACAAGCGTTATCCTGGATCAGATCCATGCTGGTTTAAGCTGGTGTGGTACTGGTTGACCAGCAGAACCTTGCTGGCAAAGTTGGTTGCCCAGTATGATCTTGCTGGTTTAGATGTTCAACCAGCATCCTCAGAAAAGACCAGCATGCACTGGTCACAACCATCCAAGGACCATTAAAGACCAGTATGTGCTGGTCACTACCATCCAAAAACCAGCAAAAGGACAACATGTGCTGGTCACCACCAAGTCCAGCATCATGCTGGTCTGTTTTTTTGAGTAAGGCTTATATACTGCTCACAAAAATTAGGGGATATTTCAAAATGATCATTTCGATTTTTCTGAGAGTCTATTGGAGACAAGTCTTGAAATTTGGCCTGAAATATCTGAAACACCACTGGCTTGTGATTGGCAGCAACAGAATGAGGAAAAGCCTGAGACACCTTGTGGTATACTTGATGTTCCTCAGCAGTGAATCTGACCTGCAGAATGCATCTCAAGACATCTGCGCACACCTCAGCCCTCAGGTCTGATTGCTATTATAATGAGTCGATTTCCTATTTCAGACAGACCCCAACATCCCATCATCCCTGAGCTCCCAGACCCCCGAGCGGCTCGCACCATTCTGTTTCATCGCACATCAAACAGGCCTGGCGCTCTCCTCTTGCCCAGACTGGACCAAGGGAGCACAACATCTGCAGGGGTGGGAGGAGGGATGCAGGCCTCTCAGAGGGGCTCGCAGGAGCTCGCAGCAGATGTTCCAGAGACTAAAACAGCAGGTTGGGGCAGAGCCGCCGGGAGCAACTTCTCAACAGGTTGACAGAGAGGGAAAGAGAGAAAGCGAGGGCAAGGGAGGGGGTTCTATCCATCCCTATGACCTCACAGGAGCTGTGTGAGGCCCCTCTCTGATCCTGTTCCCCTCATGACTGCCACCCCCACCAGGCCCTTTTGACAATACAATTAGCTAAATTAGTTACCCTGGCACTAATAAGCTAATCATGAGCTGTGTGTTTTTCCATTATTAAAGCCGTGTCGGCCCAGGGCCCTCCCAGAGGGTCGAGTGGCACCGCATGTTACCAAGATGGGAGGTGAGCAAGGCTGGAGTGGAACTCCAGAGAATTGGACCTTTGTTCCTGCAATCTAGCTTTGCAGAGAATTTAGGTTGTAGGATATTTGATGAAGTATTAGACCATCTAATCATGGGCAAAACAATTTTATTTGATTTTCTAGTCAAGATCCAGAGTTGGTAGATATCTAATCAATAACCAACCACAGGGACCCGGGTTCAAGCTGGTGCTTCCACTCTGTTGAGTCAGGCACATGGCTGCGATTAAGGGAGGATCAGAGGGAGGGGCAATTCAAACACGTCTTCATTCAAACACAGTTCACACATCGAATGCTCAGATTAAATATTTTTGGCCCCAAATCCAAATATTCTGACTTGTGGTCTTAAAACCACAACGTAATCCAGTCCAGTCGGGAGCGATAATGCACAATACAGTTTGCCAAGTGCAATAAAACACAAGAGAAAAAGAATAACAAGGTTGGCCATGATCATACTATGTAGATTATATTATTTTATACTTGTATTATTATATTATATATGTAGTCTATATTATATCATCTCAGTCTGGGCCTGGGTGTCTCTGTCCCAGTGATAAGACATGCCAAAACTGCTCACAAAAATAAGGGGATACTTCAAAGTGAAATATCCATTAAAAAATTATCCCTTAATTTTTAGTATAGTTTCAATTTATTTCCACTTGTTTCATTTCTTTATTGTTTATTATTATTATTTTTTTATTTTATTATTATCATCATTATTATTTCTATAATTATTGCATTATCTTCCTTTGTTTTTAATTATTAATATATACAAATATATCCATTAAAAATTATCATTTGGGGCTCGGAAATAGATTAATCCTATTTACATTACTTGTAAATTTAATTTTTACTTACGTATTTAATTCCTTCATATAGTTTTAATGGCCCTCTGGAACAGTTTGGCATGTTCTCTCTATTTTCCTCTGGTTACTCCACTTTCGGTTCCTGGTTGCTGAATCTCAGTCGTGTGATGTCGTTAGTTTAACAAAATCAGATTTGGCTCATTAAATGTACCTAGACATTTACGTGTGATCGATCTCGATCTTGAACCCTTGGACGCTGACCCACAATGTGGCGAGGGCAAGCGTGATACCTTCTGCCAACCAGAAGTTCTCCCTCATGGTGGAAACGGATGGGTTGCACTACTGCACGATTACCTACAACTCTGGTCCAGACAAACAAATCGGCCACAGTACATGCTTGGATAAACTGCAATCTCTTCTGCTGGAATGGGCTCTGATTGGAAACAAATACCTCTCGGTGACCCGAGGCCCAGAGAGAGGGTGTGGAGCAGAAAAAGAGCGAGTTTAATCCTGGGCCATCGCTACCTCTGGCACACACTTTCTGCTGCTCGGCTAAACGTAATTACTGAGCGTGTTAAACTTTGCCACGGATGCCATTCGTTTCGTTTGCTTTATTTGTTTTGCGCTTCACGAGGCTTCCTGCCGGGTACGGAGACAGAGACGCGCTCGCCTCATTACATATTCACAATGCTTTTGTCACCAAGCTCACTGGTGTTTCCAAACAGCTGTTTTCCCTGCCAGTATAAATAAGCACTTGCTCTGACATAAAAGGGCAGGGGGTACCAGGTTCGAGAGTTGCAACATCAGCATACATAGATGTGTAGCATGCAGCGTCGCCTTATTTTAGCCTCTAAAGCCGTACCGCGGCAACCTTTTACGCCGTCGACTATCCAGTCACCAGAAATCCACAAACAACAAAATGTGCGCACACGCACTGCCTACAAGCTGCAAATCTATTCCCGGTTAGCTCTGAAGGTTAATTTTGGTTAGCATCATGTGCAAACACGAACGTAAACACGCTGTCATCGTGAATTACAAGACAAGGGCGAACAAACAGGGGGATTTGCTCTTTTCTCTTTTTATATCAATCCATGCTTAGATACGTTTTGCAGTTTGACCTGAATCGTAACACAACAGCTTGTTTTACAGAGTAAAAGTTTGCGTGAGCGTAAAGTAGCACGCCTTCGTTAGTTCAACATAGCCACGCTGCTGCACTTCATCACCGAGCAGTAATAAGAGACAAAAGCAGCCACTACATATTTAATCACTACACAAATCCCAAATCTGCCAGTTTGACTTATTATTATTGTTGTTTTGTGCTTCAGCCTTGGATGGTGCACATGGTTTTTTGGCACCTATCCAGGAAAATACTGGCCACAGAAGTGATCATGGCCTGGATGGGGTCATCATTGTTAACACCGGTTTTGGATTTTCTCCTGGAAGGAAAAGCACCCTAAAGTTTATCGAGGAGAAGTTTACAGTAGCATACTGTAATTGAGGGGAAATATGAGCAGTGTAGTTTAATTACCAGAAGAAAATATATATTTTTTAAATACAGTCGATTCCGGTTAATGGGACCACATCGGGGCGCGATTGTTTTGGTCCTAATAACCGGCTGGTCCAATTAAACGAACATGCCCTATGTTTCAAGACGGGATGTGCTATGTAACATATTAAATGTTTATTAAACCTTTATTGTACGATTTACATGTATAGAGAACAAACAAACAAGAACTACTGTTACTTACCAACTTTGTTCATTGAAAAATAAATTTGCAACCACGTTTTTGGAAACGATCTACAACACAATGTATAGGTACTCAGCATGCGAAGTAATAATACTGTAAAAAACAAGTT
>JAUZSU010119417.1:0-18668 GCA_034780255.1 Parotocinclus maculicauda
ATGGCAGAATTAAATGTGCACCTCAACTCTCCTGTTTCCACCAGAACTGTCCGTCGGGATCCACAGGGTCAATATACCCGGCCGGGCTGCTATAGCCAAACCTTTGTCTAAAACCAGGTGTTTCAGTTTCATTGTCTAAGCCATATATATGATGTATGAATAAAACTAGGTTATATAATTAATGTGCTTATTGTAATAGCTTCAATAAGCAGAACCTAAATTAATATTAAATAAAATGATGCAAAAATGGGTATCCCACTGGATACTGCCCTCTATGGTCTGGGTAACAGTTAACTGGAAAGTGATGAAAGAACAGATTGGAAACAGCCGAAGCAGAGATATTAATGGCACCTGGAATGAAGGAACAGCTTAGTGAATGGGCTGCAACTAGTACAAGAACAGTGTCTTGTGCATATTCCTAGTGAGTTAAGTGTAAATGATTTGAGGTGCTTGATATTGCTTCAGTTTTTTCTCTGTTTTTGGTTTAATTAATTTAAATGTTTTCTGTTTTTAATCCCTGAGATGAAGTTTGATTATATTGCCTTGTCAGGTGTCACACTGTGATTCTGCACCTTCTGGCTAGGTTAATTTGCATGTTTAGGTAATGGCAAGGCTTCTTCATAGTATCTTCTGATGTCAACATGAGGCTTGAGGTGTGTAATTTTCTTTCATGTCCTAGTTTTATCCTTCAACGCATCCTCTGCAGATCCCTGGTAGCAGTAGTGCTGCTTACCATAGTTTGTACATAACCCCTGCAGCATTTATTTACTGAAGCATCAATGCTGTATATCCTCAAGCTACACCATGATGTTGTGTTTACCAGTTCAAAAAGAAATACATTATCTTTGTTGGGGAATGGTTGACCTTTGGAAAGCATTTGGTGCTCATCTTTAAGCTCTGGACATACCCCTCACTGTCTTGTGATCTGAGCTGTTGTAGCTCTGGGGGACTGTAGATGCTTCTGGGAAGAGAGCAAAACTAGACGATTGACATTCCTGATAATTGGAGCTAGCAGGCATCATGTGATAAGGTTATGTTGTTTCCTTCTCCTGAGCCCACACTAGTGCTGGAAGCCATGTCAAAATCATGGTCAGTAATGGTGTTGGTTTAGGTTTTTAAAGGTTTTCTACTAGATTTTGGAACATATTGGATTCTGGATTTATTTCAATTTGACCGTAAAGACATTAGTGATCAGTTACTGGTGTTGGATGATAACAGATAGGATACAGCCAGAGTTCCAGTTGATTGCAAAGACGCTGTGCTGTTCTGCTCTGAACAGGCAAGACTCTGCGAAGTCAGCAAACGTTTTTTTTTTTTCTCAGTAGTCATGAGGAAACACTAAAGACTCTTTCTCAATCTACTGTTGTTAACTTAGAGGTACAGAATTCTTAAAATAGTCAAAAACAAAACAAAAAAATACTCCTTCAAACTGTAGTCACACTTTCTGCCATCATTCATACCCAGTTCCAAATCCATCACTCTGTTTAACAGTGAATAATTATTAAACAATGCATTTGAATTTCTGCAGAGTCCAAGTGCAATGTTCTTTATATCACTTCAGCATTTGGCGAAGCTCAGCCATGAAAACCTAATACATGAAGACTAATGAAGACATTTTCTCATACAAAAATTTATGCAAAGAAAAACCAATTTGGAAAAAGTTTAAAATGGAAATATTGCAAGAAGAGTTTTCTTCAATATTGCTAATGCTAAAATGCTGGGAAAGGGGTTTTCATGAGAAATGTATAAGAAATATCTCCTTTTCCCACATTTTCTGCATGATTCTGTTCTTCCTGATTAGACCAAAAAGAAAACAAAATTGGTCTTGTTACATTTAGATATTTTTGATAGATGCACTGACTCAATGTGGCTGTAAAAATTATAATGTTCCTGATTATGGGAATAAGAAAATGAATGAATGAAGAGGTGGGATGTATTATTGACAGCCGTGTCGTTGGCACTGCTAGGTGAACCAATGCAGACACACACAACATTTCAACCCTCATTAGGTAAACCACTGCTCGACCTGCCTGGCAGGTCCGATCTTAACACAGCCATAAAAAGATTTTAAATGGCTGTAAAAATAAATTTGAGTTAAATTCCTCCATTTTTGCTTTATTCATTCCCAGCCCTAATCGTGATAGCCTGCATCATCTTAAGTTTATTTGCATAACTGTAGTAGATGGAAACTCAACCTAATTTTTTTCTGCTGACATTTTGTAGATGTGCAAATCATTTGGCTGGAAACATGCTTTCTTAGTTAAAGCCTATGGTTTTAAAGTGCTGGTCAGTTAAAAATGTTATTACCTCAGGTTTATTTTTGGAGTATGGGCTTTTCATGTTGTTCAATCATGTTGAATCTCTGCTGAGAGCTTGGGCTGATACTGACTGATTTGCCTGCAATTTAGCTGTAAAGAGTGAACACTGCATTTAGCAGCAATTATAGAGGCATTTGGACAGCAACAACGTGACACCTGGCACTGTACGCCCACACAAAGCTACTCAGTACAGCCAGCACTGCAACTCCAGGCTGATTAGCCAGCGATGTGGACGGTCATATAAGCTAGAGGTGAAGTCTTTAACCAGACCTTTTGAAGATTTCTGATTTGAATGCATTCATTCATTCACACACACAGCCACACACCAAGGGCCACTTTAGAGACCAATTAAACTAACACACATGACTTTGGACTGTGGAAACTGACCGGAGTACCCAGAGTAAACCCACGCAGACACGGGGAGGACATGAGCCACTGAGCCACCGTGCTGCCCGTGCTGATTCGATTCATGGATGTGCAGCTGACAAATCTGCAGTAACTGTTCAATGTTTTTATGTCACTATGGACTTAAATCTTTAAGGAATGTTTCCAGCGCCTTGTTGAATCTGTGTCATTAAGATTTAAGTTAGTTATAAAGGCAAAACATGGTACAAAGTATATCTAATATACTGGCCCGTGAGTGTATGTGCAATGATCACGCTCAGGTTTGCAATGATATGACTGCAACTGTCTCAGGACAATCCTAACAGCATGAACAGTTGTAGCAATGCTGTATGAAAATGATAAAAATAAACTGTATCTGTAACCCAGGAGACCCATATGCACTAATCAGGGCAGTTTCAGGTCATATGGACACATTATACCTACTAGAGCACACATTTCCTCCAATAAACCACTTACGAGGCAGACACTGTATTGGATAAGTCAACTAAACTAAGTTATGCCATCAATCCACCTTTTGTTTCTGAATGCTTTAGTGCATCTTAGCTGGTAAGATTCAATACTTATATGCCCATGTTGTCTTAATGAAATATTACATTACATACTCTTAGCCAGAGCACTGTGATCTATTCCTTAACATCATTTTCACTCAGTGATCAATAAACTAAGCCTGCATGGTTTCTTCACTACTCCTACCATTCTCCCTTAATCTATTCAGCCCAAAACCGTCCCTCTTCCCTGTTCATACCTCTCCAATGTTCACCATCAATCCCTCAGTTCATCTGCCCGCGTCATCTGCTGTTGTTTTTATTCGCCATTCGTGTCCGCATCCATTAATCCATCGATCCAGCCTTTTGTCCATCCATCTACCCATCCATCCACTCATTCATACATCTGTTTCTCTACATAATTTGTATTTATGGTCAGAACCCTCACAGGAGGAGCACAGAGCAGGTACTATTTGGGTGATGGGTCATTCAGCATTGCAGTGACACTGATGTGGTGTTAGTGTTTGTGTGTGTTGAGTTGGTAGGATTCAATAAGGCACTGCAGTGCTGCTGCAGTTACTAAACACTTCAGTCACTGTGCACAATTTTGTAGGTCTGAACTCAAAAACAGTAGCTCATCTGTTGCTGCACAGTTTGTGTTAGTCATTCTCTAATCCTACATCATGCATAATTGTAGAACTACAAAGTGCAGTGAATCTAACTATGAATAAGAAGAATGTCAAATGAAAAATATAGAATGCCTAAGATGTCTACACAGTAGTGTAAATTCATCTGTCCATATGCATCCCACCTCCCTCTTATCAACAGCTAACCCTTTTGCCATCCCAGCATCTTTACAAACACTGTTCTATGCATCCATTTTATTCTCAATCCTTTCCTTCACACTTCCATTTATCTATTCATCAATCAATTCATATCAATTAAAACCTTCTTCCATCCATCCATCCACCCATCAGTCACCTCCTCCAATTCTAGCTGCTGCTATAAATCCATTCATCCACCAATTTATCCGTCTCATCGGACTTCCAACCATGTCAAGCCTCCATCTATGCAAGCAAACACCCATCCATCCATTCATAAATCCCTGCCTCCAACTCTGCCTCCGTCCCCCCATACATCTGCCCCTTCTTTCATTCCTTTCTGTTTATATAAGACATGATTACTATTTTTGTTCCTGAAATAACCATTTTCAGACACACAATTTATTTAAGTAGTTTTGATTAAAGAATTACTGAGAGCATTCTACAATATGACAGCTCAACCCACTGCCCTAGAAACCTGTTAAAATGTTGTCCATAGTAATCGATCAATGACGGACATTAACAAAGATTTTGTTGAATTAGTATGAGCTGGCATTGGGTGTGCAAGTGTAGCTATTTTTGGCATAACAAAAAGCAGTTCTTTTTTGATTCAGATTTTTGAGTACCAGTTTTGACAGACAGCACCTGGATCTGCGTTTGGCAATGTTTCCCTGGTGTTGCAGTCTGGACACACAATTATATATTCCATTTGATGTGTACTGAAACATGCTGAAGTGATTACAGAATTGGCAAGACTGCACTTTTGTGCATAACCAGACACAGCTTTTTAAAATAAAATATATGTCTGTGATCATAAATATTCAGTTACTACTTCTGTTGATTTCTTTATTCCTTTCAGAACAGTGGAATTACCTGGCCTGGATGGACATGTACCCATATCCTCAATTTCCTTACTTTCTCTTACTCTTGCTGCAGGAAATGTTAACTTCATGCCTGATTTGATATCCGTTTCTGTGGTTTCCTCTGTTTGCGACCATGAGTTTTCTTGCTCCCACAGAGTTATGGATGTTTTCTCTAGTATACAACTATGAGGCAGATTTAATTACAGAGCATGGGCAATAGGAAGGCTGTATCCTAAATTGCAATGCATCCAGCTCAAATCCAGCTAATATTTTATACCATTTGCGGTCTAGATGACATCTAGATGACATGTGGTGTCAAGAAATCGCCATCATGTGGACAGCTGGCCTAAAGCAGTCTGTAGAGAGCCATCGTGTAAAAATAGACCCTGTCAGAGCATACAGTTCCTGTCCAAAAACAGGGCAGTTGATGAATTGTTGTTTTTGGCACAAGGATAGAATAGATGCTGCTTTATCAGCCTCAACCATGGTCAACATAATGACTTTCCAAATTGACTTAGCAAGCCTGTTGTGAGGTGTGACAGAGACGGGCTTAAGGGTAAGTCACACCCATAAGGGCCTTTCAAAACAATGTTCCTGCTCTTATCATCGATTTTCCTGTCAAAATCCAGAAAAATAGCCTCTATATGAGTCTTTCAGATGAACTAGAAGAGAACGTCTGGTCAATAGCAAGCACCAAAATGATTTATGCTGTAATGTAGCTTGCTGTAGTTTACCGCGCTCATCTGTCCAGTTGAAAGTCATTGTCTGGTGCCTAAGCCAGCTGGGACCCTGCCTGATGATATTTACAGGTACAGTGGATGGACAGATTTGCCCCCAATGCTCTATAACCTTCCACCGAGGCATGAAGTTTCCCAGCTGTCAAGATTGATCATTCCACTCTAGACAGCCAAGACGCAGTACACAGCCTTCTGCATCTTTCATCTTCAAGTAAATCTGAAGATTTGCTCATATGTTTATCATCAACACCTTAGAGCTGACGTTTTCCTGATGATATCCATGTTCAGATAAATATTTATTTAAAATCCTCTCACTTGATTTATTTCAAGTATGACGATTCCTGGTACTTGATTCAACCTTTAAAGGTAGATTATAGGGGTGTAACAATACACTATTACTATTCATAATCCGTTACACAATTTTAAATTTTACATTTAAAAAAAGACATTCCTTTTTTATTTCTGAAGTGTAAACAATGCAAAACTATGCACATTTTTAATGGCATAGGTTTTAGTCCCCTGCAATAAAGAAATACAGCAGAGGTTTAAAATTGTAAACAAAATTTTCTGTTGTTGTCCTTACCATCTCTTAAATAAAGTGAAGACATTTGTTTCATTTAAAACATTATTTCAGAATAACAATTCAAAATGATGTGTACCTTTCTTGTACAAAGATCTAAACAAAAATAATGTTTAGTTCCCTGTAATTTAAAGAAATCAGGAGGAGTCAGTAAGAATGTAAGATATGCGACTGTGGGAATTAACACACGTCTTTGGACTGTGAGAAAAAACTGGAGTAGCCAGAGTTAACCCATGTGGACACAGGGAGGACCCAGTTTAGTCCACTTGGGGACTGTGGGACTGTGGTAGAAGAGTGGATAAGGTACTGGATTATTGATCCCAGGGTTTAAAACCCATCTCAACCAGGCTGCTACTGTTGGGTCCCTAATTCACATTTGCTTATATTGTAAGATTTTATCATTTTTAAGTCGCTCTGGATAAGGGTGAATGCTAAATAACTTAAATGTAATGTAAATTTAATTTAAAATTGAATTCACCGGGTCCCTTTGGGAAACAGCCCTACAGCATCTGGGAAAGAGAAGAGTAAAAAAATATATAAAACCATCTACGGGTTATTTGCTGCTCCAAATGCTTCTTGGCACATCAGATGGCTCTGGAATTCGTTTTCCTTTGGCTCTCTCTTTTCAGTTATACAGTAGAGCTCCAAATGTAAGGGTTCAACCAGCAGGATAAACTAACGATCCAAACAGAGCCTTTAAAGTATATTTCACAGTCTTTAGGAAAGGTGCATTGTCTCAAAAACTGTCCAAATATCGGAAGTGATTAACATGTTTTAAATAAGAAAAGCACTACTTTTAGTACAAACACATCAGCCAGTTCTGCTGTTTGCTATCCGTACTGCTACAGTTTCCGGTTTTGGGTGTGAGCTCAATCTAACCTTGCCTTTCATGCTGTTGAATCTTCAGATCTGGAATGGATATATTACAGAGCCAGATGCCACTGGAAACTAATTAGCTCTCCACCATACACCATGCTCACTGTCTTTTCCCATTATCACTTCCTGCAATCTCCAGCTCCACTCGGATAAGTGATGGCCTAAGGGTGCTGTGTCCTCAATGGTATCCATAGATTCTATGAGCTGTCCCAAGAACTTGTACCAAATGTTCAGTGTTAGGCTCTATTTTGCACAGAAAACCTTGGAATGTGTTTTGCCTTCTAAAACAAATTTGAAGAAGGGTAAAGCTGGATTTTCTCCTGATCTCATCTACAATATGAACTACTCACTATAGGGGTAGTTATATAATGTACGTGTAGCAAAAATATTATATGTTTATAATGTATATTTTACATTTTAATAACCTCTTTAGGAGAGTTCTGATTTTGGTAGTTCATCTCATCTCATATCCTTTTTTTTTTTTTTTTACATTTTTTCTTTCCAGCAGTTAGAAACCACACCTACTGGATGTAATGTAAGCATGTGCTAGACTTGCTAATGAGCTAGTTTATGTAAGTCAATTCATGAGTCACGTCCCTACGTCAGACTTTACACAGTCTCAAGTGAGTCGATCTACAGACGTGAGATGTGTGTGCAACTGCAGATTACCTTACAACAGATAGATGCAAAAAAAATCATATGCTACATTCAGACGTGACCAATGTACATGGAAGACCCACTGATCAGAGGATTTTGCACTGTCACTTGTAACTTCTGTAATGTCACCTTCCAGACGTAGTGGATTTTTCAGCCGACCCTATTTAAACTGTCCATCACCCCAGCAATCAATGTTACTTGTTTTTGTGAACCGAGTGTAAATGTTACTGGCACAATTTAGACACAGTATACTTTTTATTTCATTCACACTTTGTGTTAATCATCCTTTGTTTTCAGACCCAAGGATGCAGTTTGTTGGGTAATGGCTTGATTTATTGCATGATTATTGCTGAGCAGTTCCTAATATAGTGTCAGGTGACCGTATACAATGGTTCATTGAAAGTTTGCAAACACTTTAGCATTTTTTGTATTTCTGCATAAATATGACCAATACATCATCAGAAGTTCTGTGTGACAAAACAGATAAGAACATTACACCTGGTCTTTGATTTATTCAGATAAATGATCTAATATTACGTATCTGTAAGTGGGAAAAAGTATGTGTCCCATTGCTTTTGGTATCTGTGAAACACGTGTTCGGTAATAGCATTTTAAGTAACTGTTAATCAGTCCTGCACAATGGTTTGATTGTTTAGCCCATTCTTCCATACAGAGAACAGCTTCAGCACTTCATCAAACCATGTTACTAAAGCCACGAATATTTCATAGACAGTATAAGGTTCTTATGCTGGAATGGAGTGCTTTCTTTCTCCAGACATAACACTTCACATTTCAACCAGAAAGCTCTATTTTAAGCCCATCCATCCACAAAATGCCTTTTCCTTTAGCCTTCTAGATTGTCCTTATGTCATGTGATGGGCAGTGATGTTCATTTTGAAGAACAGTGGTTTTCTTCTTGCAAATCTGCCATGCACATCATTGTTTCATATCCCCCTGATGCTAAACTAATGAACAAAACTAATTAAAATAATTCTGATCTGATTCTGATTAGTGTTTATATGTTAACCAATAAATTTGTTGCCAGCTAATGGTCTCTGTACATCTACAATAATGTACATAATTGGTAAAAAAAAAATAAAGTAATAATCTAATAGATAAAGTTCAAATGTGCATGTAATCAGTAATAAATCTCAATATGTGATCAGTTACATATGTGCCTAGATAACTGTATGTATTCAGATTTACTTAACAATAGCCATGTGAAAGAGGCCTTCAGTTGCTTAGAAGCTACCCTAGGTTTCTTTGTGACCTCACAGGCTAAATCTGTGCTATTACCTTGCTCTTGGAGTGATATTTGTTGGTTGACTGAGTTACAATGGTCTGGCATTCAATTTGTACACAATCTTTAAAGAGAGTTTTGTAACCTTTTCCAGTCTGATGCATCAACAAATGTATCGTGAAGATCAGAATTGATATATTCCTATGGGCAACACTGGGTCCATTCACACCTGATTGTCATTATGTTAATTGAAAATACCTGACTGTATTAACTGGAGATATGTAATATCGGATCATTTTCCTCAGGAAATAAATGAAGTACAATATGTTTGACTAGTTTGTTTAACGGGGTTCTCTTGATCTAGTTTTAAGAGTTGTGTGAAAATATATTTTTATATACTGTATACTTTGAATAATAATAATTAAGCAGCATATTGAAATATACAGTAACAAATCTGGAAATATGGACTTCTATTACCTTATTAATGAACTTATAGTATATATTTAAGTGATGGTAACTAACGACATCAGGTATTCTTAGGCTAAACAAATTCACATGCAGCCATTGTCGCCAAGTTTACTCAACAGTCAGGTCCATAATTAAGAACAGCAGTGGTGTTTTATTATACATTTAAGACATTCAGATTCTCACACTGACACAGTGTCTGAAATTGGCTTGGCTACAGTTTATATTTTTATCTGTGTACCATCTAAGTTACATCATTTATGCTATATGATGTAATGGTTTTTTTGTAGAAAATGTAACTTGGCTGATTTACTGAGTGGCATTAAAATGCAGGAGACAGTGTGGTTATGACATAGAACTTCTGAAGAAACTAGAAACAAGACTTCCTAATACCACAAAACTTACTGTCCATTGTTCTAATTAGGGTTTTATAACCACTTTATTGTAGCTTGAGCAAGACGACAATATGTTTCTGTAAATGATCATCCTGCCCCATGTTATCTGTGCACCATTTTCATATAATCGTACCTAATTGCACAGATGCTCTTGAGTGCGCCTGAGCCAGGTGCTCAACAGACGCTGCTACGTGCCGAAGAGGCTGTTGGGTGGCTCCCTAATGGGATTTTAGGATTATAAAATTGATGCAACCAAGGGTTGAACAAGTTCTATAAACAGTAAGCCCCATTTATTTGCTGGCTAGTAATAGACTTAAAATGGGCCAGCCATGGACCTGTATTTTCCTCTGCTTTAATGATGGCACTATTACTATCCTTATTCCATGTTTTCAAGCCCTTTTTTACCCTGACATTCTGCTCCTGTGGGATAAGATGCTGTTGAGCACTCACCTCAGGGAGTTAGGGTGAGTGTGTGCTATTGTCGTAGCTGTAGTGTGTTTAGGATTCCTGTTGACTGCACATTGGTGATTATCAGCCTCATTAACTGACACGTGATTACAGCAGATCTCTGCTGTCCTCAGGAGGCCAAGAAGCCTCACAGGGATCTTGCTGGAGACTTCAGGAGAGAACCAGGAGAACCTGCTGGGGGACCTTGCTACTGTTGTTTCTTTGGTATTCCATAGACTCTATCAAATGATAACTCTAGTTAAATTGCACTTATTAACGTGAACGCAAAAACAGGGATACTGTCTCAGACTATTGTTGATTTTTAAAGTAAAAAATTTATTTATATAGTGCTTTTTTAAAGAGAACTGTCTCAAAGCATCTTTACAAAGCCAGAATTGAGAAAGCTTAGAAAGAAATGTTATGTTAATGTTATAAGGAAGAAACCTTGGGAGGACGAAGACTTTAAAAGGAACTCAAGTTCCTGATGCAGCTCATATATTTTTGTTAAACATTTATTGCTTGTTGGATAGCACCATCGCCTCACAGCATGAAGGTTCAGTCCCAAGGTAGAGTGGTCTGGGTCCTCCTTGTGTTCGTGTGGCTTTACTAAAGGTACCCTGGTTTCCCACACTTCAAAAACATGTATTTTATGCTATTTTGTGTCTCAAAAGTGATCCTAGTGTGAGTTGTGTACCCCACAATGGATTGGCACTCTGTCTAGGGTTGCGCTTGACGTCACTTCTGCGGGAAGTTATAGTTATTATGGACATATTTGATTGAACCTAGATTCAGCTGTTCTTATTTGATGTCCTTGTAAGGAGAAGGTAGAAGTTAAGTAAACAAAACCTTTCCTGGTTGGTCTTCTCTTTTATTTGGCAGTACAATGTGGATTTATTATAAATAAACTAAAACAAATTTGAAATTCATAGTCATGTCCCCCTGCTGTATCAGAACCATGCTGAAGAAGCATGGTAATAAGCAATTCAAGAGTTTTACAGAAGGAAAAACAATAACATAGACATGACAGGACTGGAAAGCATCAATTTAAAAGAATCAGCTAGATACAATTTTTCTTACCACTGTTTTTCATATTGAAAAATATTCTTAGCATGTGCTGCAATTTGGTAGCCTCTGTGGATAAAGGCAAGAGGGAATAAGCCCTGTATCAAATATTACTGGATCACAGTACGTCAGGAAGCAACCACCAGCAAGAATGCAAATGC
The DNA here is from genome assembly GCA_034780255.1 of Parotocinclus maculicauda. Lineage (NCBI taxonomy): Eukaryota > Metazoa > Chordata > Actinopteri > Siluriformes > Loricariidae > Parotocinclus > Parotocinclus maculicauda. Next base: position 11,513 of record JAUZSU010119417.1, read on the forward strand.
CACAGGGGCCAAAACGTCCCCATCCAGCAGGCTAGCATGTTCAAAGCTTTCAGCTGATTCAAATAAATGCTGGCTGACCTTTAGCATTTCAATGATCAGAGCCTAAATATGATGTGTCTTCTAGCACTGGTGCATGGCCACGGCTGGTGCTCTGGCAAAGGCCAATTCCAACCATAACTACAGTCTCTCTGGATCCCCAGATGCTCTGGAGGCAGGTTCTGCGTCCTTTAATTGTAATCTATGGTCTTATGTTGAACATGCTGATGCTGAAATCTGGGATGCCTGTGTCCTTTGTAATCTATTGAATATTTTAAATAGTAAACACTGGCTTTAAAAATGCATAATGAGATTAGTTACTTCATTTGCTTTCTGCATAAAGGAAGGCCCATAAGTCTTACGCTTTGCCTTTCCCAGTGGAAAAATACTGAGTTAATTGGCTCATTACTGTATTACAATTTCCATCTGAGGAAGCAGACTCATAAAGCTAAGCTTTGTAAACAGAACACTCAATAACTGTGATGTAATGATGGAGAACGGGAATATGAATTATGAATATGAAGATGAACTAATTAAGAAAGTGATACATCAAGTGTCATCAGCTCAGCATCAAACGGCTTTACTTTACATTTCGAATTTCTCCAGTTCTTACGGTTGCCTGTGGTTAAATTAGAACATGCTCCTCAATGAACCCGTTGTCTTGGAAACTGCAAAAATGTGGGCGACGGCTCCAAAAAAATACTCTAGCCGTGACTTTCTGCAGTGTTAAGAAATGTAAACAGGACACTGACAAATCTGGAAAAATAAATTGCATAAATTTATGATTTCTGGATGGCATTATTCCGACTATTAAACCCCTCATGCAGGAGTTTGTAACTGTGCTTGCTTTTCAGCGTGTGCTACTGTCACAAGAATTAACGTAGAATTAGCCTGATGAAAATGGTACTGAGTGTAGAAATTCGGTACACAGTACAAACTATCTATCTTGGCAAAGCCACCGGGCAATTGTTTCCAGCCATAAGATCAGACTCCTATCATTGTAAATGTGGAGAGACCCTTAAATACAAAACAAATTGAAAGAGAGATTCAAGTTCAAAATAGATATTTAGAATATCTGGTGTAATACGACAAAAATGGGATAACTTACCTTGATTGGTGGGTTCAAATAGCAAAGAAAAATAAGATTATTTAAGGTGATTCTGGTTGCTAAAGGGGCCAAGACTTGCCCGCACCCTCTCCGTCAACCTGTACTAATATGCGGATTGTTTGACGGGACTGGGCTGGGCTTCTACAAATGAATACTACAAATCTCTTAATATTTCAACCAGTGACTAGTCTCCTCTGTATAATGTCTCTGATAACTGACACGGACTTTACAACATCCAGTGTTGCGAGTGTAAAGCAGGATTAAAGTGCCACCCACTGATGGTCTGAAACATGGCGACTTAGCATGGTAGAATTTAATTACTGGCTTGGTGAGAACAAGAAGCAAGGTTGGTGGCTTTTCAAACTAAAATGAAGAAGGAAATCCATCCTGCCATCTCATTTGGTGAGAGATTAGGTTGGTGAGATAACGAGGTTCTATTTAGAACAACTTTATAATTGGCTAGTAAATAAACATTTATGTAAAACACATCCATGTATTCTTCCATGAAATATACAGATATTTCTTTATCTTTTTTTCTTAATCTACAAATCTGTAGGGGGCTTTGTCGTTCTAAGAGAGAAGAATTTGTCATTACGTTTTACTACAGTGGTTCTCAAATGATAATAGCCCACAACTGCTGAGACTCAAGTCCCAGTCCCAGGTGTGCTTTCTTGCCAGGTTGGGTGTCAAACAGATACAATTGAAGAGGGAGAGAGGCGATGCTGAAACTCAGAAAGCAGTGTCTGCCTGTACGCAATTAATTCCAGCTGTGAATAGTTCTAACCAAAAAAGTTAGCGTTGTTTCGAAAATATTCAGTTGTTCTGAAAAACAGTACAAACAGCTGTGTTACAACCTTCTGTCATATCTATATATTTCTCTCTCAGACAAAGCCAATCATGCCTGATGTACAAATCGGGTGGAAGCACATGGTGTTAAACTTGTTCATGGCAATTATACAAACATATACTACACAGACATTATTGTGATATGGTGTATTCCTATAACAAAGTGTGCTCAGTGAGGAAAGAAAAGTTGTTCCAGTGTAAACACATACTTTAACAGACTGTCAGGACACTATGTACTGACTTCACTTTCCATGTAAATTCATTCAGTGGAGGCTTTGGCCTTTGGAAGTACTTTAGTCCTGTTGTGTTGTGATGGTACACCTGTCACCAGCGTCGGGGTAGCTACTTGGAAAAAATAACACTGTTTAAAATGGGAATACTTCATTCATTGCTTTTTGAATAAAAAAAGCAAGCAAACTACTCATTAGGTCTGTGCAGCTCAGTAATACCCATATAAATAAAAGCAAACAGTCCCTTCATAGAGGAAGAAAAATGGCTTTTCACAAGCCTGTGCATTTTGATCCTGCTACTTTATAACCTAGTTATGGTTTCCTACTCATATGATTCTATGCTGATGACGTCTTAGATTTGAGTGGTTGTTTGAACTCTCTGTTAGACCTCATTATTTGAATACATTGTTAAAACATGCGGTTTGAACTACTTGTTAAGCTGACTTTGACCACTGGGAACACCGGAGATGAAGGATCTTTCTTAAAATATAATTATGAATATGTTTTACATATAACAGTAAATGATTCTGTATTTTATTGGTTTTCATATATGCCTATGTGATGCCTCTTGTCAGCATGCATGCGAGAGGCAGTGACTAAAAGAGGTGGTAAAAAAACAACAGAGTTCCAAAATGGTGTCTGCCAAAAACGAGGAACTCAAAACTACAAACAGTGAGATGTCAAAAATGGCACGCAGGAATTAAGGCTGATGTGGTCCTTCCAGTCTCCCAGATTAAAATGCTATATTTACAGATAAAAACCTAAAAGTGTTACTACTCTTAATAATATATGTAAACGAGCTACTTATTCATCACAGTACTCTATTTATATGTATTTTTTCAAATCTTTCTTGATTTATTTTTCCTTTTACTTTCTTTAGTTTAATAATTTTTTTCTTCAGTTTAATTATTTTTAAGCACCATTCTATCCCTTTATAATGTCCTCCAGTCGTATTACTTAGCCATTGTAACATTGCTTTGTTTTTTCATTCCCTCCCAAGCTGGCCCCCTACTTTGGTTCACTAAACTTTAATCTTTTGTACTTTCAGATTGACTCTTTCATAATATTTTGTAGACTCTCTTTTTTTGTTCTTAGTCTTCTCTTCAGAATTCATTGCTTTCTTTCTTTTCTTTTCAATCTTTTAATTTCATCACAAAATGCCATAGAGATATGCTTTTACCTAAGGTATGACTGAACTGTAGCCCTCTGCTGCCCTTACTGAAGTGCAGAGTTAAAAAGAAAGCAGATTACTTTGTACCACTTAACCAGCCACATGATGCTGCCTTTGGAATTGATGTCTACAAGCTCTCTACTAATAATGCGTTTTATCTTTGTCTTTAGTAAAAAAGAAATTGCTGCTATTGAAACAGAGCTGCTCACTGACTATCGTTTTGGGGAACAGCAGCTGATCGAGATATGGGGTCATGCCTGTGCCCTTGCAATCACCAAGGTATGGTTTATATGCATTCACTTCCACAGAAATAACAGCCAGACGTTAAAAGCTAGCATGAATGTTGCTTAAATCAGTCTGGCATTTACCTGAACTCTTCTTAATGCACGCTAATGCTTGAACTGACTCTGCATTTTAATGGTTAAACTGTGACCTCCTCTGAGTGCTCAAATGCTTCAAAGGTTGTACATCTTACAGTCCACACACCTTTGAGCTTTTCCTCCTCCGCTTCAGCCATCTCTGTTTTCACCATCACTAAGGTTGCGTCCCCACGCATCTTAAATTTACACCGTTGAGAGGGTTGTGGCCAGGTCAAGCAAGTATGGAACGTGCTCAGAGCTTTTAAGACTACACACATGCATGGTTAGAGAGGCTCCCAACTCCTATGATCTTGACTGTGAACTGGATGTTACAAGATCCAGTGTGGTCAGACAGGGTACGTAGGCTGGAAGAGCTAGAAAACCAAGCAAATAGACTGTGATGTTTATGCAATGGACCCATCTGGATTCAGTCAAGCTCCCTGTGGCTTACCTTAGAGCAGTGAGAACCCTGGATCTGTTAACTGATCAGAGCTTTATATGATTATACTGTCTTTCAGCAAAATATCCAGACCAGAACTATTTGCAAGTGAACTAGAATTACCTCTATTTTCATGTTTGAACCCTGTTTTTCCCTGATCGGGGTTGCGAGGGCATCACCACTTAATAAGTACCCATGACAAGGTTGCAGTCCATTACAGGGAGAGATATGGGGGTTACTGCTGCAGTGTTGGGAAGTGCTAGTTTTCTTTACCTTAGACACAGCAAATAGAGTTTGCATAATCAAAGGTACCACCAGGTACCAGATGAGCGTTTTAGACCCTAATGCCACCAAACTGCCAATTACTATGCCAGCCTTTATATTGCAGCTGCAACTGTAGCTAATATATGCGTAACAAGTCTAGCTAGATAAATCTGGCTAATTCATTTTCCGTAATATTGGCAGGCTACAACCCCGAAAATGTCGGGGTGTTGTGGAAAATACCTTTGACTTTTATAACCCAAGATTTTTCATGTTTGTTTCTGGTCAACTTTCCTGCATTTCCTGCATTTCAGATATGCAACACATTCCAAAAAGCTGGTCTGGGCGAAATGTAGGGCTAGTAATGAGGTTAAAAAAAAAAAAAAACAACAACTAAATAATAATGTGATTTTTAAATAGGTCGTGTCGAGTCAATAGTGGAAAAATGCCTTGTGGTCAGATTGTGGTTGGACCAAAGGTGAAATGGATCATCCAGACTTTAATTAGCAATAAGTCTAAAATAATAATAATAATAAGTTTTATTTATATAGCACCTTTCTAGTACCCGAGGACACTTTACAAGTCAAGAGACTTGTACTGGTATGGGGCTGTGTCAGTGCCCTTGGCAAATGTAATTTGCGCTTCTGTGATGGCATCATTAATGCAGAAAAGTACACTGAGGTTGAAATATACTTTAATAAATTAGTTAATAATTTTGGTGAGCAGTGTATGAATAACTTGGCCTGCTTTCTTCCAGTGTAATAAACTGAAGTATGTTTTTTATTTTGGTGCTGCAGTGGTTAGTACTGTCACTTCACAGCTCCAGAGGTCCGGGTTTGGATTTGCCTGGGTGTAATTTCCCTGTGACTGTGTTGGTCTCCTCCCAGTACTCTGGTTTCCTCCCACAATATATAGACATACATTAAGTCAACTGGCGTCTTAAAGTGTTCCTGTCTTACTGAATGTGTGTGCCCTGTGATGGACACCGTGTCATGGGTTGGTTCACACCTTGCACCTTGTTTGAATTGCCCTAACTCCCCTTGACCCTGAATTGCATTGAGCAGGTATGAAAATGAACGAATGTCTGCATAGCCAAATACGTTCCAAAATGGGATAATGACATATTTGGTGATGTGCATGTAAAGCCCTTTGTACGTAAAGACAAAGTTCATAAAATCAGCCTTGACAATACTGAGAAAGTCTAAAACAACAGACACATTGGACCATTCACTGCACCCGAGAATACTTTTTTCACCAGTCAGATTTTTTGCTCTTCCTCTGATGGTTTCCCAACACAATCTCCCTGTTCTAGACAAATACTGCCACTGACCTTGGAAAAATTGCAAGCTAGAAAAACAAGGTGGTCAGAAGTTCAGACATTAACACTGTTTTTGTAAGAAAATGGCAGTAGTCACTGTTTCTGTAGTCTGATTTTACAACCCAGCTCCAAATCCAACCCAACTCCAAAGAAACCTTTATCTGTTCCCTTTAGGGATCAGCACTTTGTTCAGAAGTTTTCCTCTTGAGCTCAATCATAATTCCAGGTATCAGGATGTTGTTCTCGTTAATCGTACTGACAGAAGACTCTAAGGGTTTGGACTATGAAATTCCTTGTAAAAGATCATGTTTGCGCACATAGTCTAGTAAGATCAGATAATCAGTTTAGGACATGATGTCATATTACTGGTTGTGGAAAAACTATCCAAGCACTGAAACACTGTGTATTAAACTTTAAATAATAGTATTTTCAGAGTATACTCTATATTCAGAAACTTCTCTAATTTAGCAACAGAAATACTCTACTTACTCTACTTTATTTTGTTTATTAAATATATTATGCTGTGAAAAAGGCCAGTTTCCAATAACTAAAAATAAAGTTTCTGTAATGAATCACTACTGACATTTAATCTAGGCCAATATTAGGCTTAATTCATGTCTGGTAACCTGACACTCAGATGCTGATTACTGTCTTATAAGCAATTACTGCTTGATTGACTCTTATAATTAATGCTGTTGTTGGGTCTCAACCAGATGAGAATGGGTTCGATTGATCCTGGTCCCTCTCAAGCTTCATGCCTTATAAATCTCTAAGTTTTTTTTCTTTCCATTGTCACCTATGGCTGCTCATTAGTGGCCTAGACTCAACTTTTATAATGCTTCTTTAAGACAGTGAACCTGATTTGTCTCAGGCATGTAGCTTTGTGATAGTCATTTAACATATGGTAGTGCCATCAATGAAAGTACGGAATGTCTCAAACATAAGGCAGACAGTGATCCAGTTTTAGACGCAAGATGTAGGGGAATCCTGTTAATCCTGTTACTCATGTCACTAACATGGCAGCCGTATTGAATGCAACCATCTTGAATTCTGCAGTTTTTCCTATTGGAAGGTGGGTGCGTGACACATTAAACTGGTAGAGAATTTCACCATAAAAAACATGGTAACGTAAGGGTAATGTAATTTTATTTCTTCTCATGTTCAATCAGTGGTTTATTGTGAAACGAGAAACTTGTCACCATGTTGGAGTGTAAAGTACAATTGATTCCCGTTAGTTGGACCAGCCGCTTATTCGGACCATATTCTAAAGTACCGAAACAAATCCTATTACACACGTGTAATTTTATTCGCTTATTTGGACCAAAATTCCTCTTAATCGGACCAAAGAACGTGTACAGTATGTAATATCCGTGAAGAAACTCTTCGTC
>JAUZSU010119427.1:0-18668 GCA_034780255.1 Parotocinclus maculicauda
ACCAGGTGGACCTTGTGGACCCTAAAAAGAGATTGATTATTAGAAAAAATAAGATAAGATAATATTTTGTTGGATTTCCAGCTTTTGGTGCATACAGCTTTCAAAGAGGTCTGTACATGTATAACCTCTCATCCTACAAATTCACCAAAGGTTGATGCACTTTTGTCAACCATTGTCAAGAATTGGTTGTTATGATGCCTAAATGGTTGAAACACATAAAACTATTTCCACACAGAGTATAAATAACTACATGGGTGAAGTTTTGTTAACTGTATAAGCAGCAAGGTGAGGAGGTTACTTACATCAGCACCCGATGGACCCTGTGGACCTCTGGGGCCAGGTGGTCCAGGTGGACCCTACAGAAAAGAGACATGTTTCCATAATTTAATTAGTATTTACATTTTACTTAAGTTTGTTTATATTGTCATTTGTCATCATCATCAGAAGAAGGCTTTGGCTCAAATGATAAATCAAATGTTTACAGTAAAGGCTCGAAAGTTATGCGATATGATATGTTGGTACATAGCTAGGTGAATAGTAGAAAAGTTTAAAGATTTAAGTAAGAGGCATTTAAGTAAAGAGGAAAGTACATAGGTAGGTGAGAAGGTGATTGGGTAGGTACTTTTAAGCCCTTTTTGTAAGTCGCCCTGGATAAGGGCGTCTGCTAAATACTGTAAATGTAAATGTAGGTAAATAAATAGGTAGTCATAAGGGTAGTTAGGCAGGTAGTGGTATTTACACTTAGCAGTGATATTTTAACTTCAACTATTATAAGGGACCAGGGGTATTCACACACATCTTGGAATGCTTAGTGGACAGATACAGTTAGTGCAAAACACCATTTGTGACTAACAGCGTGTGTAATAAGGCCTGTTGGACCGAGTCTTCATTTTAGTAATGAATATAATAGACACGTATGTATGCAGACATGTACATAGTATGCAGGTTTTGGGGAAGATAAGTGGGCATATAGGTGGTTATATACTGTAGTTTCAATGATAGATACAGTAGAAATCCTGCTAATATGCATAAAAAACAAATATTACTATGTGAATTTGTTAATTATATAATTAACTTCTGATACGTACCATTGGGCCAACATCTCCATTTTCTCCCTTTTCACCTGGTGGTCCAGGAAGTCCCTAAAGAAATCAAACAATGCATTTACATAGTCATGCTGTTATGTTTTGAAGAAAAGCAAAAGCTGGGTTGTATAAACCGTTGTCAACTCTTATCAGCCAGTTAAAATATTGCATAAGGAATAAACTGCAAATAATTTGGGTCCAAGCATGATCTCATTTCTATTGTAAACATTCAGAATTTAGCAAGTGTAAATGAGTGTCAATGTATTCATACTCTTAATATAATAAAAAATTGTTGCATCAAAATGTACTTGATTTAATTAATGTACTTGTACTTGAATTAATTGTCAAACGTTCATATGCTTGTTTCATGGGATACAAATTACATTATTATTATTATTATTATTATTATTATTATTATAATTATAAAAAAAGACAACAGAAACAGGGATTTTGTTTTGTTCTTCATAATAATATAAACTCATTTTCTCATTTGTTTTTTTTTCCTAAATGTGATAGCTGAGTCGTTTTTTTTTATTCTTTAACAAACTATTAACACATTTGCACCTCTCAGGTGTTAATGAGTTTATGAATCAACCAACTTTGAGTCAAACGATTTTGGCATGTGTTGACCACAAACATGAACAAGCTAACCACGTGGCACCCGTATTTCACACATCTGACTCCTGACATTTACTCTAATTGCTTCCCTGGACTTTTGGGTCTCAGCCATTTTCAGCTGCAGGCAGAACATCTGAAGTCTAATTTGATGTGATATTTACACTTCAAATACCGATATGCTCAGGGACCAGGGGTATTCACACACATGGGATCTCAGAATGCTACATGGTCAGACACCATTAGTGCAAAACGCATTTTAAGGCCAGCAGATAGCGTGTTGAATAGCATAATGCCTGCTGGACCGAGTCTCCACTCTAGGATTAATGGAATCCAAATGGAAGTGTATTGCAGACAGTTAAATCTCAACTGAGCTGAATGACTTCCGAGTTAGGCAACGCGAAGGAACAAGGTGGGGAGTTACCACAGTAGCTGATCTAATTTCATTATCATGGCAATTCCTATTCATGGAATTGGGTAGATAATTTGTTTTATGATTAATGAAGGAATTTAAGCTCCTTCTTACTTTATTATTATTAAAAAGAGAATCAGAGGCGATGAAGTCCTTAATTATTTTGCCTCATCAAAGAAGATGGTAAATAATAAAGTGCATATTTCTCCTTATTAATTAACTCTAATGTTTTGCTCAATATTTAAACCTTTGCAAATGAAGAATGAAGATTGATATCTTATTGATTACATACCTGCCTTGCTTTATCACCAAACATACAAGTTTTAAATTAATTTAACTCACTGCTTCGGTACACATGCATTATATATACATATGCATTTTTTTAAACACTAAATAGGCTTCACAGATGAACCCAGACAATGCTGCACTGTATTTTCTTCAAGGCTTACTTTTGCTTATTTGTTTTTACCACTGCCATAATTCTGTCCTGACTAGTTTCTTGGAGGTAGGTGTATGGTCTCACCTGCAGGCCAATGGGTCCGGGAGGTCCTGGAAAACCCCTTGGTCCCTCATCACCTTTCTGTCCGAACATTCCTTGCTGTCCCCGTGGCCCAGGCTCTCCATCTGCTCCCTACAGGGACACAGTTAATATGTATGTCTTAGGAACGGCTTATGCAGTGTGTGTGGGTTCAATTGTGTGTGTTGCTATGGTGGCTCCACTGAGTGTGTATGTTGGTATGCTAGTTTAACTAAGTATGGATACAGTGATTTAGCTGAGTCATGTGTTGATGCTATTATAGTTAATCTGAGTTGTGCCTTAATTATGGTGATTTTGATTATCGTGTGTTGATATAGGGGTTCAATCAAGCATGTATTGATATACTCATTGAGCTGAGTGTATGTATGTTGATGTATGCCAATTCTAATGGGTGCCATTTCTGTCACCAGGACATTATTTACATTAGAAACACTTAATTATTACCAAAGTGTAATAATTACCTGTTATGCAATTGCAAAGCAACAGTATATAATAAAGACATACAAACTACCTAGAACACAACCTTTGTTAGCTGTCCCTGGTCTCTTAACTTTACACTTTTTACAAAATTAAATATAATAATTAAAATCCTTTATAAGTCATATGTGTCTTTGCATTAGTGGGCCACTTTATATCTCATCTGTGCCTTAAATATTTTTCATAAGCAAGCTATAATTATTTACTATTACATAAATATACTATTCATGTCCTCATGACTAAGGTTTTCACTCAGTCCAGTTACTCTAACATATTCCCACTTCTGAAAATGAGAGAACATACCATATGTTACATGTTCAGTAGGTAGTTGTTTTGTCTGTATCTTCTGAAGATCATGGGAAGGCTAAAAGTAAGTTCTCTCTTATTTTGTTCTGTTTATTTGATGATGTTGTATAAAATATATATTTTTGGTTTATACTGTCTTAGTGCTATTGTTATGGATGGCATATGGTTACATTATATATATTTGCTAATTTTGGGCTAAAAGTTCAGTACTATTACCCATTTTAAGTTGACTTACAACAGGCATATGTCACACATTTGGTGGAATGACTCTATATGTTTAAGTACTGTTGGGGTCTCTCAAGTTTTGTTTGTTTACCTACAATGACAATAAGGTGTTACCATCTCATATCTCCTCCTATCTTATCTTGTGTGTTAACATGGGTGTTCAGGTGAGTGCCTCTGTGTTTTCACAAGGTGATTTAACTGAGTGTGAGTTGATTTACTGCTTCAGCTAAATTGTCCTAATATGCTGCTTCGGCTGAATGTGGATGTTGATATGAATGTGTGTTAGCATGGTAGTTAGGCTGACGTGTTGACATGGGTGTTGGTATTGGTATTCATTTGGCGGTTACAATGAGTAAACGAGTTGATGTGGATATTCAGCTGATTGTGTGATTGACGATGATGGTGCATTCTGGTATGGCGGTTCAGTTGTAGCGGCGTTCCTTACCGCAGGTCCAGGTGCTCCAATTGGACCCTGCAGACCTGCTGGACCTGGTGGACCCTAGAGGACAGAAACAACAATAAATGTTACATAGAAACAAGGATCAATAAAAACAAATAAATAAAAACATGTTAATCCATTGTTTTTATCACTACTACTACGACTATTACTATAATAATAATGATAATAATAACGTCATCAACAACAATAACTATGACATGAGAATTATAATTCAATAAATATTTATAAATATTGGTTCTAATGTCATTTGTGTATAAGTAAGAGAAGGGCAGGAGCTAGAGAAGCAGTCTGTGCACTCACCTGTTCTCCTTTGTCAGCCTTGCTTCCCTTTTGTCCTGGTTCACCCACCTCACCCTGTAGAGCACAGAAAAGTTAAAAATGTTTCAGGGAATTACACAATGAATTTTGCATTATACTGTTCTCATTGAAGATAAAATCTTAAGGTAACTGCCTCAAATCCTAAATGGGTTTTGTTTTAATCATGATGAAAATAAATCACTACTGCATCTCACTTTAGATAAGGGCATCTGCTAAATCCTGCAAATATAAAATTAACTTTAAATTATTATTGGCATTCAGACTGCAATGTAAAACCTCCAAGATTCAGGCTGTTCAAAAATTATCTTAGAGGATGTCTCATGACATTACAGATCCCCCACCATACTTAACAGTGGCAGTGACAAACATGCCTTGCCTCAAACTTAAAATAGTCAGACATACTTATCACCCTTGATATTTTTCAACATTTATCAACATATTTGTGAAGCATTCCAATAGTGCTAAAACTGACTGTAAAAAAACAGATAGCCAGATATTACAGTTTACAGTTCATCAGGCTGCATGTCTTTTTGTCTATATTTTACCCAAGTTTGTCATTTACTTGGTTGTATTTCATGACTTGTGTACGCTTTGACAGGATGTTGTTACAGTATTTACTGGAAGCAGTTGAGACGATAATGCATAATGCCTACAGGTCTGTAAATGATAAATGGTTTGTCGCTCATGCATGATCTTAATGAGAAGTTGATCCATCTTAGCCGTCATAGCTGATGATGATGGATATGCTGGAAGAGATGGAGTTGTCGTACAGATGGGTGGGTGTATTGTGATAAAGATTGATTATGGATGCGTCTGGTGTAACATCATTTCAACTAAAATGATCTCAATGGAAAAAAAACTACCAGTGTTGCCAGTCCGGCATTTTGTCATGCTAGACTAACCTTGTCACCATCCTCTCCAGGTGGTCCTTGTGGTCCTGGAGGACCTGGCAGACCGACGGGACCTTGGACTCCATCACGACCGGCAGGCCCTGCTGGACCTTTTTCACCCTAAACATACACAAAAACATGCTGAATGCTGCACAAAACCACATTGTCACAATAAAGCACTATATGATTAATAATTAAATATTTTATGTATAAAAGCTCAGAAGTTAATGCACCTTGATTAGTTTAAGGATGTGGGTAAAACATAGTAAGCAAAGCTGTCAGAAGTTCTCATTACTTACAGGAGCACCCTTCTCTCCGGCAGGTCCGGGGGGTCCCTGTGGACCAACACGTCCGGGTAAACCGATTGGACCAGCTGGACCAGCAGCTCCTCTTTCACCAGGAGAACCCTACATACAGAAATACAACAAGTAAGCTTTAATATATATTTTAACACTATTATAATATTAAGCAGGCCTACAAAAGGGTAGACCATTTCTTACAGATATGTGTCTGTGTATCACATTTATGCTGCCACATATACTGCTCACAAAAGTAGGGGGTATTTAAAAATGAAATATTCCCTAATGAAGAATCATTTTGTTGAGCAGTGTATCAATAAATCCCGCTATATTTTGGTATGCCAGTCACTTCACTATTTAGTTGTTTTCTGTGGATTCTCTTGACCTTAAGACATACACGAGTTGTTATCGATGAAACTGTGGAAACTGAATGAGTACAGGACTTTGTCAGCTGAACACAGATACCTCTGTTTCGCTATTTATATGGTCATATTAATTGGACTTAATTATAATCTTTGTGTTTGAAAATACACAAGTAAAACAGTGCATTTGTGTGCTAACCTGACAGTAACTACATATTCTTGTCATGCTGGTAATTATAAGCAGTTTTTTATAAATGTAAGGTCAATGTGTATATGATTGGTCAGTTAAGATAAATGGGTAAATAATGTATTTTATTTATTTATTTTTCATCTGTCTGCTAGCACAACCATACATTCCAACTCTTATCACTGCCCAGTTCTAGCATAGCATATTCTGCTGTGGTTATGGCTTTTCTGAAAATCATGTCCTGACACTTTTCCAAAACAGTAAACTTGCAAAATCTTCACACATTTACTGCCAGATATTACTACTTAGAAATGAAATGTGTACTTTTATGGATCAGCTCTATGATCCGCAGAGGAATCTGAATGGTTGGATGCAAGCCATCGCAAATTTATTTCCTTGGCATCTGTTGTGAAACTGACCCTGGTTCCGGGTCCATCCTGTATGCTTAAGGAATATTTTAAATGAACTGAGTATGTCTATCAAATAAGAGGGTTTGGCTAGAAAGTAGGATGGGGTAATAAGTGGAAAGGAGAGCTATTAAACACCATAGAATCTGAGACTGCGGAATGATAGGCAGCTTTAATCAAAGCAGGATAAAAAGTGCCAGGCTTGCTGCTCTTATTCCACCCAGAAATCTATCAGTGATTGATTTTCAGACAGAGAGTATATATGTGGGCTGCATGTAGTTCAACTTAGGCATGGTGCCTACATCTAATAAGATCCATTATTTGAAGTTTGTTAGCTAGCTTTGGGACATTATCATTACTTTAGTTTTTCTTTGTCATTCTCTTTCTAATCTGTAAAGACATTTAATTGATATACCAGCTTCATAGAGATGCAAATGCATTTTATCTCACTGGCACAGATAACTTGAACTTGATCTTGGTGATACTTAAGGCAATCTTTCCTTTATCACATAGCACTTAAAAAGAGCAACCAGGGACTGACAACACATCTTCCACAATCTAAAAATTATAATCAGTTTAGAACAGAAATATCTTTATAATCCTCATAAAAAAATAAAATCGTACATTGCACCGCGTCTATAACATGGAGCCTAGCTGTGGCATGGCATGTCAAAAGGTAAGGATTACCAGCAAGCATAGAAATTGACGATTTTAAATGTCCAGCTGGGATGATTTGCATTATTTTTAAAGAAGCAAAATGTCCACTAATGGAAAGCTGCAGCAATGTTACAATCAGCCCTGTACATAAAACGAAGAGCTGCATTTACTGCTCAAATTAAATCTAATTTATTTTTGTGCTATGGTACTACATTGGTGAATCATGTATAAAAGATTAAATTGCTATAGAGACTAAATTGGATTGCAGTTTCTGTACTGTACAGTTGTAAGAAACACACCCAGTAAACCACATAACATCATACTGCCTTAAAATTAATTACCTCAGAATTTAGTGAACTTATACTAAACAACCATTAGGATTTTACATTTCTCCTCCATGTTTTTCAGAGGTATGCAGACAGGATACTAAGGAATACTGGCCTGAATATTTTAAAATAATGGTTGTACTCTGATGTTAAATGACAAAACACAGACTTTAGATAATTGCATAAACACAGGAAACAGTCTTCAAGCTTATGATATTTAAGACCTTGCGCCTCCAATCGTGTCTGTATTAAATATTAATAGGTATTGACTAATATTCTGAGCTTTGACATTAAATAAAAAATATATCAAAATGTGAGTTAAAGAACACAGATTACTAACAGAAAACCATGGAAAATGAGTACTTACAGAAGGTCCAGGAGGACCCTGAGGACCCTCTGCTCCTTTCAGTCCAGATGAACCCTGATAAGAGAGAGAGAAAATAAAATTATCACAGGTATCCTTAAGGTATTGTCAAAATCCTAAAAAGTATGCATTGTTAGTCGTTTGAGTATTTTGTAACACTGTAAGCTGAAAAGGCTTTAGCTACCTTTAACTACATAGACCATGTACTTATGACAGCTCCTGCATATTTTCAATGGGGTCAGAATGACCATCTCATAAGCTTGATATTGCGTTTCTTCACTCATTCATGGTCTATGTTCGATGTAGTATGATGCTGTCTTCATAGATATACATACATCCTATTTATTTGGATCAAATCCTAAAGTAGCGAAACAAATCTTATTATATACGTGTAACGTTATTTGCTTATTTGGACCAAAATTCCGCTTAATCGGACCAAAGAACGTGAGAGCGAATAAGAAAAAGCCATAAGTCGCCACTTAGCCACTGCAAAGAAGGTCAGAGAGATATGGGAGGATTTTTGGGATCCCTGTGAGAATTTATGTTTTTATCAAAGGTCAGGAAATCCGAAAAGTTGTGTTGACAAAAGCAAAACCAGCGGGAGGTGAACACACCCAACACTTTCTTAATTATTTTCAAGTGCAGTCCGTCAAGAGAACGCGTCAGATCACACTGGTTAAGTTCTTCAAACATTGACTGGAATTTATTAAGAACTTGTTTTTTACAGTATTATGCTTCGCATGCTGAGTACCTATACATTGTGTTGTAGATAGTTTAGAAACGATCTTAAGTTTGTAAGCAACAGTAGTTCTTGTTTGTACGTTCGCTATACGTGTGAAGTTTTGGACAATTCCTCAAAAGGATGACCTACATTCTCTTGAGATTCAGTTTATGGACAAAAGTTTAGAAATATTTCTTTCGCTGGTATAATTCAGAAATTATTGTTTCACCAATGATGTTAAGCTGCCCTGGCCTAAACCATGATATTACCACAGCATTAAAATATGGGATAAGGTACTTTTGCTAGAGTGTTTTTCTTTCTCCTAAAATAGTACTTCTCATTTAAACCCATCCACAGAATGTTTAATAATATTAATAATAAATAATAACGTGAATTGCAATAACAATGTTAATTAAAAAATAGCACTTAATAATGTTTATAAATAGCTTTTTGGTTTGTCCATTTCATCTTGAGCAAACCATAAACAGTTTTTCTTGCAACCCTGCCAAGCATGGCATTCTTTTCTGATGGTGGATTTATGAAAATTATCATTAGCCAGGGAGGGAGGTACTGAGTTGCTAAAAAAAATACCTGGCTTCCTTTGTAATATCATGGACTATTACATAATTGGTGCAGTCCCAACACTTTAGATATCTGTAGCTTTTTACAGTCTGATGAGTATCAACAACTCTTTTCTCTTTTTTAAGGTCCTACTTTGTCTGTGCCATGATACAGTTTATAGATTTGTTAAATTCACTTGGAAAATCCTTTTCACATAAGATCCTTATCCTCCAAATACAACAGTGTGCTTACTCATACCTGATTGTCATCCGATTGACTGAAATCACCTAGAGGTTCACATATTTTAGCCATTTACAAATATGTAATATTGGACCATTTATCTGAATAACTCAATGACCAACTAAATTTCTTTGTCTAGATTGTTTAATGGCTTGTGTTAATATGATGATATTTTAGGCTATATTTATACAAAAAATTCAAAAGATTCACAACATATAAAATGAATGTGGTCAGACAGGCCGTTCTCTTTAATAACTATGTTGCAAGAGAGCAGACTGTACCATCCGAAAACATCTCCTTCAACCTTTAGCTGGTACACTGTTTCTTCCAGAGTTTCACTGCTACCCTGTCTCATTTAATTATTCATTCAGTACATAATATATACAAATGGAAACAAACACGCTTCAGAGAAGGCACTATTGCAGCCATACAATGACTCTAATAGTTCACTGTGATTCTTGACTGCATTACCATAATGCTCTCAATGCGGTACTACACACTTGTGGGCTTCTTTCTTAATTGGTATGTTTCATTAACTGGTGGTGTGTCCTCTAACAGAAATATTGCGTGGCTATGTGGCGCTAATGAACAAATGCCAAATAGTCAGAATCTGAGATTCAATCGAATTAGAAATGAATGGTGTGTGTGTAATTTTACCGGTGCTCCAGGAAGGCCTCGCTCTCCAGGGAACCCTCTTAATCCAGGTGGTCCATCTTTTCCAGCAGGACCCGGAGGACCTGGATCTCCCTACAGATCAGGCACATGCATATAATTACACTTCATTAAAATGCTTTATTGTAAAATATTATGATCCCCAAACAGGTTTATTTAGGAATTTGTCATCTGCTGTAACCACTTTTGAATTGCATTATTTTTATTTTATTACAGTATTTATCATGATTTGTTATAACAGATGTGCGTTAGATAACGTGCTGTTCTATGTAGACACAGTACTTGGTTAAGCATAAAAAATTACTGGGATTAGGATTTTAGGATTAGACTGCTCTTTAATATTTACATACAGTATGAAATGGGCCTTATTCTAGCCTTACTGTAAACATACTTTGCATACTTAAAGCACTTTATTTTGAATGTGCATAATCTCAGCGAACACAATTTAACTGAAAGAGGTATACACGAAAGTTGTGGAGAGCCAAAACGCTATCAGCTGTGTGTGCATATTTTGAGGATTTCTGAGGACAAAAGTCCTGACTGATGACAGACGATTCGACTAGATCAGCATGATTTATCTATTCAGGGCATCTTTGAAACATGGAAAGTGAAACCAAAAGATGCATGACTATGGAATCCCTAAAAATGGAGCCAACTTTTCCATATTGACTCCATTCAGAAATACAAAGATTTAATAAAAACAGTCATCCTTAGCTAAAAGATAGTTTTGTAGAGAGCTTGAAATGCAAAATTAATAGTGTTTTGTGTTTTTTTCATGTCCTTATGACATTTTGACATGCGTACCTTGGCACCCTCCTTGCCTGCTGCGCCTGGTAGACCCTGCTCTCCAGGAGGTCCTGGGGGTCCAGGATGTCCTCTTTCACCTACCGGACCAGTCTCTCCAGTTGGACCCTGAAAAACAATCACAAATACATGTATAAACTCATAAATACCTTGGAAAATCTAAGATGTACTAAAACACTTCGTACAAGAAGATATCATACCTGAGGGCCAACAACTCCTCCAGGGCCTGGTGGACCTGTTTTACCTTGGAAACCCTTCAAACAAAATAAAGATATTCAAATGCCAATTCATAAAATTTATTTAAAATTAAACATTTAAATGTTTAATGCATCATTGCATTGTAAGTTGCATGGCAATCAAAAAAGAAAGGGAAACAACATGATATAAGTCATAAACAAAGACTAGTGGTAGAGCGCTCAAGACACTTGATTATGTATTCACATACTAGTGTGTGTAATTCAATACTAGGCAGTTGAGTCTAATTCAACTTTGTATTGTTTGAAAGCTTGTAGCATAGAGATATTGCATCGTATAGTCCAATATTAGGTAGTGTAGTCAGATAATAGAAATTGTACCCAATATTAGGTCGCTTAGTTGTACTTACATAGAGTAATTGGGTGCTAGGCAATATAGTCAAAACAGTGTCGTGTAGTCAAACACTAGATTTCAATACTAGACAGTATTAGGCTATAAAAGTTTGATCAACACTAAAAAGAAATTATTATTATCAAAAGTAAAAACATAGGGACATATGATGCTATTTGGGATGAACATCTGTCAACAATGTCAAAAATCTAAAAATCTATATAAACACATAACACTATATAGTTAAAAAAGAGAATTGACCATCCAGCATCCGGCAGAAATCCATTTCAGTGAGTGATTAGTCTAGATATGTCACTGTAACAAAAGTGTCTGACATTAAATACATTTTCTGGGTGTGCTATCAAACAATGATGACCAGGTAAAAAGGTCCAACATCTAAATCAGTGTTACCAGATCCAGTTCATGCCTTGTGGCATCTTCATCTGCCTCATGTAGGCACCATGTCTCTGGTGGATATAGGCAAACTGTCATCATCTGGTACTGGCCTTGTGGCTAAAGGCAGACTAAAGTAAAATACACTGCTCACAAAATATTGTGGAAATTTCATTAGGGTAAACAGTCGATTCCGGTTAATCGAACCACCGGTTAATGGGACCAGCCGCTTATTCGGACCAAATCCTAAAGTACCGAATCAAATCCTTTTATATATGTGTAATATTATTCGCTTAATCTGACCAAAAAACGTGAGAAGCGAATAAGAAATATGTAATATCCTTGGTTACCAAAGAAACTCTTCGTCTCTGGCCTCACTACAACGCTCCTGAGTTTCTCCCCAGCCCTCAACTAGCCACCTACAGGTCTCTGCCCAACATTTCCATTTACTGCAAAAAAGAAGCCTCGTCGCCACTTAGCCACAGCTAAAGCGCATCATATCACACTGGATAAGTCCTTCAAACGTTGACTGGAATTTAGTAAGAACTTGTTTCTTACAGTATTATGCTTTCCATGCTGAGTACCTATACATTGTGTTGTAGATCGTTTCGAAAAACTTGTTTGCAAATAAATTTTCCAATGAACAAAGTAACAGTAGTTCTTGTTTGTACGTTCGCTTGTACGTATAAATCTCACAATGAAGGTTTAATAAACATTTAATATGTTACATAGCACGTGGGCATGTTCATTTAATCGGACCATCCAGTAATTAGGACCAAAACCATCGCGTCCCGATGTGGTCTGATTAACCGGAATCGACTGTAGTCGTAAATATATTTAATGCCCCCCACGCCGTCCCACCAGGATTTCACAAGTTTTTAGACGTATCATGGACATTAAATGATGCATTCTTATATAAACAAAGCTGTGTTGTAGGAAATCCCTGCATGGCATACACAACCTGTGTGTGCTCGGGGCCTAAATACTGATCCTCACTACACACTGCTCTCTGAATAAAGCACTTAATGCTGATTGGATTAGCAACACTAAGTAAGCTTATGTGCACACATGTACATGCATGCTTGCATATGGCCATATAATACATCATCCCATACCCATTCTCTCATAACCGCACTCCCCTTCCCCACGCAGCTTCCAGAATAAGGACATGAATAATGTTCTTTTGAGGCGCTCGTTCTTGTTCCCGCCTAATTACGGTTGCTGCTGACAGTATCCTGTTTCCTTGTGCATTTGTCACAAAAGATGACAAGCTCTGTTTGTGCGTTTGTTGAGTGGAGATTGTTTTGTATGTTTTCCCTTGATTGCTCAGCCAGCCTCTTAAGCTGGTTGATTGCATTAAGCCCGAGCAACTAATGCAAAAGTTTCCTTGGTCTCCGGCTATAGAGCCGTTATTATTCCGGTATTAGTAAAGATTCATGCCGCACATTCTTCCTTCTCTTTGCTCTACGCGGGAGGCCATTGAGCATTACGCTGGTTTGTCACAGTCGTTTAGATCTTTGTGTGCTATCGTGTTTCTAAGCAGTCGCTTTTTCTCATGTACGTTTTCTTTCCACATTTTGACAGTCTGTGCTATTTTATCCTTTCTTCGATCTCGGTTTACTCGGGTTTAGCTGGAAATCTGAACTTATGTTTAGCCTTGTATGTAGGTGGTGGTCACCCTTTGTGTACATGTAGGAGTTTTTAGTTTTACCTCTTTTGTTTCTGCTTTGTAATGTCCTTACAGATGAGATATTCCTCTTTTGTTGGATCTGTTGGAACAGAGGGCACCTGATTCAACGCTCAAACGTCTGTTCTTTATGTTCAGTCACATTTATACACTTTATAACATTTCTTTTTTGAGTGATATTTATCAGGAAGGTTTGTAACGGTCAGCTTTGGTAGTTGTTCCAGACCTTTCAAGTGTGTTTTAGGTCTTCATCCCGCTGCAGTATAGGTCCGTCTCTACAAAGATCCAATCAATTATTTTCAGCAGCAGTGTCAGGCTTTTGGGTTCCATTTGTACACAAACTTCTTAGACTCCATCAAATAAGATATACCATTGTTGTGGCCATATATAATTATTTCTCAGTGTTTTTACTAGAATACAACCAGAGAAAACAGGAAATTCGTATGCAGTACCCCAGGCTTCTATGGGCTACAGTGGTAAGTATTTAATGTGACCTCCCTTTAAACTTGAGTAATAGCAGCATCTGGCAGCTTCTTTGGGATGCCAAGTTGGCTCTTGTACACTCCAAATGGGATTAATAGGAATGGTCTTTTTGGAAGGGCAGCTGCCAAGATTTTCAGAGGAGCAGAGTAAATAGACTAGGATACATGTTAAAGCGCCAGAAAAATAGAGTATTATAAAGAGTATTATGGATTGACAAATCCAAGTTTTAATTGTTTGTTGGGGGTCTAAAACTTTTGCACAGTACGTTAAATTAATTCTACTTGTGTCCAGCGTTACCTGGTTTATCTGTTACCCTGATGCCTGTAATTAATGAAGGATATTTGTGTTTATTCAACTGCACACTCATAAATATTTATAGATCCTGATATTAAACATTACAAGTACAGTGGAACCTCGTTTAACGGCCACAATCCGTTCCGAAAAGTTGGTCGCTATCCGAAACAATTTTCCCCATAAGAAATAAAGGAAATAGAAATAATTGGTTCCCAGCCCCTTTTGACTTGCTAAGGCCAGACTTTTTTTTTTTTTTTTTTTGGTATTTCGCGGATCCGCCGCAGTACCAATGGTTGAAATAAAATTTTTTTTTTAATTATTTTTTAGCTTTTTCCGCCCTCCGGTGGAGAGCCAATGGTATTGTTCTGTTCATTTAATTTTTTTCCAGATTCACTTTAATTTAATTGTAGATTAAATAAATTTTATTTAAAAAAGTGTTTTATTATTATATCCTTGTATTGATTCCACATAGTCCTCGAGAAATTGAAAAGTGCTGAAAAATAAAGATTTGTTTTTTTCTTTTTTTTTTCCTCCCTCCTTAGTAGATTCTTAAGTAGGGACATCCGAGGAACAAGCAATTAAAAAAGTCTGGCCTAAAGGATTTCAAAAGTTTGAATAGCTACTATACTGCCCTGAACTACATTCTGTTCTATATTTTTACCTGTTATTATTGTTGATGTTTAAATATACATGTATAGGAGATAGAATTTTGATATTACCCTGCTTGTGCCCGTTAGGGGATCTCTGTATGGGAACGGAGTGCCAGTCCTGGATTTAATTGGTGGATTTAAGAATTTTATTTAAGTTTTTTGGGGGGGAGAATCATTTGCAGGATTGTAAAGTTTCCCATTTCAAAGCGTTAAAAGCTGCAAAATGTGTCCCAAAATCTGAGAGCTGAATCCAAAAATAGCAGGAGGGGAGTGTAGCTGTCCTAATTTTTCTGGATAGAACGGCTAATATTTGCAGAAGCTCTACGTCAGTCCTGGATCGCCGGATCATCTAATCAGATTACCTGAGTTGTTAAAGCCGTAGACTGTGGATTGCAAAAGGGTTTCAACCAACACAACACTGACCTGTTAAAACAATACGAACGCATTCCCGGAATGATTGGACGCTCACAGTCACGACCAGGAGGACCTATAACAGATTGAGAAGTGGCATCGCGAGGCCCCGTGCAGAGTGCAGCAGTGCCGCGGTGAGCGGCGAGAAGCCCAGTGCTGTCACGTCCACTATTAAGCACAGAGCAGAGCCTAGCAGCAGCATGCCTAGCATGTAGCCCAGGAAGATCAGACTGTGCCAGCTGCCCTCCGATAAAGCCAGCAGGGTGTCCGGATGCATCAAGCACAGCAGGGTTAACAGGACGGTCTGAGTCACTGTCAGGGTGTAGTAAATGTTTACGATTGCGGCGTGACCTCGCTCGTACTGAGCCACCTTTGCGAGCCAAGCCAGGGAGAGACTGTGCAGGATGAGGCTTAGGGGAGAGTAGATGTATTCCAGTGGTTCAACGGTGTGCAGGCCCTTGTAAACTGATAAAAGGAAACACAGAGAAACGGATGGCAGTTATTTTACGGTTCAGGTGGTAGAGAGGTCTGATAATGGTGCCTTCTGGCCATGTTGGATCTGACATGATTTACTATGGAAACAATTCTGAAGCAGAAACATGCATCCAAATCCTGCTGCGCTTCCAATTCCCGGGGAAAATGACACAAATGGGCATTTGAAGCTAGGAAACTGACCGTGATGCTCTGTGGTGGCCTAGCGGTTAAGGTTCCGCCCTCTGAACCAGATGGTCCAGGGTTCAAATCCAACCTGTTGGGTCCTTGAGCAAGGCCCTTAACCCACAACTGCTTGGATCTGTAAGACTGCATCATTCGTAAGTCGCTCTGGATAAGGGCGTCCGCTAAATGCCGTAGGAAGCGATCCCTCCAGCAGGCCGTACGTTTGACGTGTTTGTAGGGGTACCAATACTTTCTCCTCACCTGTGTTCTGGATGCATGTGGAATATTTCTGGATCGGTACCTGGCTCATTTCTGTATCTATCACCGGCTTTGGCTGGGGCAAATACTTTGCCCAAGGTGTTTGGGGGGGTGCCAATACTTTTCCTCAAGGAGCGTGCCATTTCTCTATCTGTTTGGTTGCGGCACAATTCTGTTTTTGGTGGGGACCAAAACTTTTACCAGAGTGGCACTTTTCGGTGCCAGTACGCTTTCTTACACTTGGGTAGAAGGTCCCATATTTGGAGTACTTTTGGTGCTGGAACTCTTTGGATTGGCCCAATTTATGTGTTTTTGTCTGGTTTTTGAGGGCAAAAACTATGGTAAAATGCAGGAAGAGTTAACGTGCCACAAATATAACAATGTTCTTACCCATGATCCTGATGGAGGTGAACGTGCCTACTGAGAGCAAGCATGTGAAGTAGGCAGAGCCTGGTTTGCTCTGTGCCAGCAGGTGACTCCAGGCCAGGCAGAAAAGAGGGAGGAGGCAGTTCATCAGGGGGTACAGACCGGAGTGAGCGCTTGCTTGGGCCCACAGAGCCAGAACTGACTGGGCACTGCCACTTACAGCAGGGATCATGAGTTGCTCAGCCAGCTTGCAGGAGAATGGATTGAGCCGAACCAGGCCTGTAGCGTGCAGGCCGAGTAACATCAGGAGCCTCAGGAGGACCTGGGAAGAAATTTGGGTTGAGTGAAATTTTTTTTTCCTAAATCCTATCCTTGGGTAATGTACTCAAATTCTTAAGGGTGGACGGTGTTAAGGCCAGGATTAGGATCTGGGGCGAGGTCCCAACACTCATTGGGAGCTGCTAAGATTTGAAGGATTGAAGAGAAGACGTGGAACTCAAGAAAGGTCCTGAGTTAAGGACAGAGAATGGAGGTGACACATAAGGGATGAACTACAAATCACAGAAAGGAGCTAAGGCTTGGTGGAAAGAGCCAGATTTGGAGGAAGACCAGTGGGAGGAGCTAAAACCTAAAGTTACCTAAAGAGATACAACTTGGCTGGACATTCTTGTGAAACCAAGCTTAAGAGATTAAAAACTTTAGAGTATTTTGGGGTGGCGCTTTGGTTTAGGTACAGCAATACCTGCTGTGGCACTGGGTCACCTCTCAAGCATCTCTTTTTGGTGGGGGCATTAAAATGGCATCATGAATTCAATTCCGGCACCGGGAACTCTCTTCTGTCCAGGTTCCAGAGAACTATAACCGCTCGAGAAACACCGTACCTGCATGAGGGCGAGAGGCGCCGCGTATGGGTAGTGGTACTGCGGCATGAAGATCCTGCACAAGAAGCTGTGGAGCTGATCCGCGAACCCGTAAAGAACTACAACCACCAGGGCGGCGCTGTAGATCAGGAATGGAGCCAGGGTTTTCGAACTCTTGCCCGCACGAGCACCGAACGAGAAAGCTCCTCGTACTTTTGGCCACATGGCGCCGAGAAACACAGGATTCCCTGACTTTTCCAAGCTGATGGTGATCAAAGGTTTCTGACCAAGCTTGTCACTGTGCAATTTATTTATTCGAATACCGTAGAATACCATTTGTGCAAAAGCACGTTCCTTGACCTAGTGGACCAAAGCCAGGTCCCCTTGCCGCCTCCGAGACGCTGATGGGCATCAAACCCGGAACCCCTGCAAAAACAAATAAATTAAATTACAAAGTGATGCAGTTAATAATAATTTTTTTTAATCCTGTTTGATTCCTGGCTTTATCCATCTTTAACTGCCCCCCCAACACACACACACACATACACAGATCAAAAGAATAAAGTGATTCATTACAAATCTTTGTTGGCAAAAAGTAAACATAAATTATAGCTTTTTCTTTTTTTATCATCTTGAATTCCATTTATAGTGTTTTTCCTGTTTGCTTTTTGGCTCCTTTACCTTTTACAAGACAATTAAACATTTGGCTAAAATGAAACCATATTACAAGCGTACTATTAAACATTGCTCACAAAAACAAATAAAAATATCATAATGAAATATCCCCTTATTTTTGTGAGCAGTATATATGTTTATATGTTAATAAGTAATATTATATCAGATTGTATGTGAAATGAATTTAACATGTGTAAATTGTATTACAGCAAACAGACAAAGCCTTGTGTGGCCCCTGTGATGTGCTTGAATCCACTGAGAGGGGCCGGACCCGAGGTTGGGAACCATGGTTCTATGCACTATATTAATGTTAACCTAGGAATAAAAAGCACTAAAGCAAACTTTAGTACAGTCGATTCCGGTTAATGGGACCACATCGGGACGCGATCGTTTTGGTCCTAATAACCGGCTGGTCCGATTAAA
>JAUZSU010119438.1:0-18665 GCA_034780255.1 Parotocinclus maculicauda
ATACACGGCCGGGCTGCTATAGCCAAACCTTTGTCTAAAACCAGGTGTTTCAGTTTCATTGTCCAACCCCTGTATGTTGTCCAAATGTGTGTATGTATGTGTGTGTGTGTGTGTGTGTGTATATACATGTTTCGGATGCTGTGTGGATTGTATATATATTTATGATCACACACTGTAGAACCAAAAGCTGGTTCCATCTCACTGGTTGCACACAACCTAGATGGAATGAGCCTGCTTGAAGAAATACTATTTCCAGAACAGGCAAAACAGTATTACATAAGCACTTATGCAGGTAAATCCAGCATGATGCTACAAGTAAGAAATCACAAATGTTTGGCACTCTCCACTTCTAGGTATATGTAAGGTAAGCTAATCTAGGTAAGTGGTGTTTGTAGTGTAGCTTGCAGAGTAGGGAATTCTCCATTTCATGTCTCTTCATGGGCAGCACAGTGGCTTGGTGGGTAGCACTGCTGCCTCACAGCAAGAATGTCCTGGGTTCAATCCCAGGCTAGAGCGGCCTGGTTCCTGAGTCTGCATGTCCTCCCCGTGTCTGCTTGGATTTACTCCGGGTACTCCAGTTTCCTCCTACAGTCCAAAGTGTGCGTGTTGGATTAATTGGTATCTCTAACTGGCCCTTAGTGTGTGATTGTGTGTGTTATTGTGTGTACCCTATGATGGATTGGCGCCCCGTCTAGAGTTCTTCCTGCCCTTGCGCCCAGAGTTGCCAGGTGGGCACTGACTGGCCCGCAACCCTGTGTGAATTAAGCAGAAGATAATGGATGGATGGATGTCTCTTCATGGCAGAGAACATTGTGACACGTAAAAGGTTCACACGCTACACAGATCGTAGTGTAGTTCATAATTATACATGTAAATCAATAGTCATGAAAGTAAATTAAATAAAATATCTAAGCAAGACATCAAAGTATGATGTTTATGGCAGGAATAAAACAAGTTAGACCTTTTTTAATTTGACCACTTGCTTAAAGCTGAAATGTCCAGAGTTAAACGTTCTTATCATCATCTTTTATCATTAAGTGGTCAGTAAGCGATGCTAATGCTGTGCACGATACAGTTAACCAAGGCAGTGCTAACAGGGCATGGCATTTTGCAGTGACTTAATGGAAAGCTAACGTTTTACTTTACGCTTGCCTATAGCAATTGGGTTACTTTGTTTCATGCACTTGTCAGCGATGGGTGTAGCATATATAGTAAAATGCACTAATTAGAATGGTTGTTTTTGACAATTACATACTTTAAGCTTTCTGTAGTGTGTGTGTGTGTGTGTATATATAATTTAAACATTTCTCTAAGCAAATCTCCAATAACAGAGCAAACAAACAAACACCTTCCTTAGATGTTCTGTACCACTAATTCTTGATTAGCAAGTCAAAAGATAAAGTAAGCTTAGCATGAAAAAGCTATGTTCTTACAGGCATTGTTTGTATTGTGTGCCCATCCCAAAAAACACAACAGTTTAAAAAGGCTGAGGAATGTACTATAGATTCAGTTGAGCTATAGATGCCTGCTATATGGCCGTAAGAAAACAGTCTTTCATGATGGGGAGTAAACAGTATTCAGTCTCCGAGCAAACAAAGTGTGATTGCAGAGGCTGGACCGGACTTTTGTCAGTGTCTTCTTAGATCTTTACCACAGAGGCTTTGGCTTTGTGAAGCATTAATGAAGCACAGAGTGCAATAAAATGCCTGAATCAAACACCCCGCTGGGTGAGGTCCCATGTTTAATCAGACGTTGGTTGATGAACTTGCACTTGGATAAACAGCTGCCATTTGTAACGTAACATAATCTGTCAAATTTCAATGCGTGGGAACCGCTTAAAATTGGGCGGGGTGGGGGGGGGGCGGGGGTCCTGCGTTTTTTAACTCTGGATCAAGTCTTATCAAGGACTAAATATATAATTTTGCAGGAAAAACATGTACAACATGTTCAACTAGTAAATTTATTTTTCAGTCACAGTGGTTCTAACATTTCAAGCGTTTCCATTATGACGACAAACAGTATTACTCTGTTTAGCCAAAAGTATGTGGACACCCATTCTAATTATTGGCGTGGGCTGTTCCAGGCACCCAAATAAAGTCAAATATTGGCAGTAGCATGGGACTTTGTATGACACCCTCATACCATGGTACATTTTCAATTGCACAATATAGTCAAAAGTTTGTGGCCACCCCTTCTACTTAGTGAACCTTCTATTTCAGCAACACCTGCTTTTAGCACATTCATAATATAAAGCATATAGTTCTGAATTTCCATAGACAAATAGTGGAAGTAAAATGGGTTGTACTGATACTGAGTGACTCTCAGTATGACAAATTGATAGGTTTCAGTTTCCAACAAGTCAGTTTATCAACTTGCTGTCCTTAGACAAAGGCCATAGATAGTTTGTTTATCAAAATTGATGGAGAACTTGGCTGGATTTTACAGACCTCAACTATAAACAGACGCCTTGAAAATGTACAGCAATGGCAAAAGTGAGCCAAGTGCCCAATGGGCAAATTACATACTAATACCCGTGTGTTGGATATAATTATTTGAGCGTCCACAAACTTTTGTCTATATAATGTATCTATGGTAAATTTCTTTCCTGGTAAATCTATTGCAGTGAACTGTGTGTACCACTATTGTGAAGTGGAAACACTTAGGAGCAAAAACAACTCAGCCTTAGTACTTGCAGTAGTAGCATTTAGGCCAAACAAACAAACAAATCATCCATCTGCCTTCCACTGTAATGCTCACTATTTTAGTTCAGAATTGCCTCTAGAAGCAAGGACAGTACATGAACATTTGGCTGAAAGCATCACAGGTTGAATTTATTTGGCCAAGTTACAAGCCTAAGCTTACTGTGCATTGAGCCAGTGAATATGTTTTTCAATTTCATCATGATAATGTCAGGTACATGTGTTAAAGCAGGTACACCTAAAAGTGTCATTTTTTCAGTTCCAGTTACCACACAGAAGCATGTTGTAGTTCTACAATGACAGAATGTAGTCCATCTATTCCATTTACTCTGTTCTCTAATGGTCAGGACCCCCAAAGGACCAGCACAGATTAATTTCGGCACTGACATGGTGGTGCTGGTGTGGATCAGACACAGCAGTGCTGCTGGATTTTAAGCACCTCAGCATTACTGCTTGACTGAAAATTGTTCACCAAACAATACATTCCAGCCACCAGCATCATCTAGGCAGCATCCTGTGAGCACAGATGAAGGAGTAGAGGATGACCAACACAAACTGTGCAGCAACTGCTGACCTGCTATCTCTTTTTACATATGTAAGGTGGAGCAATATGATGTTTCTAAAAGCTACAGCAGCACTGTTGCACTGCTGTATTCAATTACACTATTAAAACTCACACTTAACACACCATCACCACATCAGTGTCATTGCAGTGCTGAGAATAATCTACCACAAAAATAGTACCTGATCTCTGGTGGTCCTGACCATTCGAAAGTGAGTACATGGGACTAAAAATACTTATAGAAACAGATGGACTACCACAGCAAGAAGTTCCCGGGTTCAACCCCAGGGTGGTCCTCCCTGTGTTTGCGCGGGATTACTCTGGGTACTCCAGTACTAGGTTAATTGGGGTCTCTAAAGTGGATTTTCACCCCGTCTAGGGTTGCCCCTGGCCTTGCACCCAGAATTACTGGGTGGGCACTCACTGGCCCGCGACCCCATGTGGATTAAGTGGAAGATAATGGATGGTAAATCTTTGAGTGGCTGGAATAAGACATAAATAGGACTATGTAGATGTCATAGTCTAGATGTACTTGTTCAACACCTTGGTTTTCAGTCAGTGGTGCCTCGAATCCGGATATATTTTTTGAAAACCAGTAGTTCATTAATGAACATGACATAAGATAGACACTTTCAGAGCCTAATTGGTTACAGGAAATCAGTTACTTTGAAAGCAATTACCATGTTTTCTTCCTTTCAGTGAGCTGGGACCTTTTACAGTTTTTTGAGGCGTCACTTAATTCGTAATTTGACTCCCTCTCAGGCTACATCCTGAAATGAGTAGCATATTTCTTTTCGTGTTTTTGACACGAATGTTATGCATTCATGGCTACTAGCAGTGACAGAAGCGCAAACGCTCAAACAGGTTTAGAATCATTAAGATAGGCGATTTTCAAAGCTGTCAAAAGAAAAACATCTTATCACCCCATGTTCAAGAACACTCCGTGTCATGCCGTCTGTGGAATCTGAATAATGTAAACTGTCGCAGATAATTACCTTCAGCCGTCTCAGGGTAGTTTCATTTACCTAAGCATTTCACCTGGAGCACACACTGCTTAGCCCGTCAGTTTAATCTCTGTCTGTCTTAACAAACACAGCGAGCAGGAGGCTGTGCGTGCGAGGTGGCTGATAAAGATTTTTGACGTGTAAGATGTTTTTCTGCCGATTAACATCTTTTTGATGCGAGCTTAGATAATCAATCTTGCAGACACCAGAGCGGTACGTTCGAATAAGAGCACGCATGGCATCCCAGAAAGATTCCGGTCATACCTTTTTGTTTTATTTTTACCTTTTTGTTTTGTTTTTGTGACAAGCCCAGCTACTATACAGTGCATTCCACGCGTCATAGCTCATCACAGATATATGAGTACAGTCATTAGAAAGCTTTTACCTCTACAGTTTTCTATACATAAGATAATAATGGCTTTTACAGTGGAAAAAGCCTTCAGGGCTGTTTTGCCACCTTACCTGTCAACTAAAAAGGCACAGTGTCTTCCCAGACTTGCAGAATATGATCTTAGGCTTGTTAAAGCGCCACAGGTGTTCCTTACACAAGCTGCATTGACAATAAGCATTTCATAAAATGAAACAGGCCCATGCAAAGACGATTTCTTGGACAGGGGCTCAAAGGCAAAAAGGGCACTCTTGGCCTGTTCCATTCTCATTGCTTTTGTCCTGATGCCATTCATATAATCACACAGTGTGTTCATGACATGGCCCGTGTTCAGTGTCTACTCACACTAGTCCTTTACGGAACCACAATTGAAATATGTTTCCAAACAATACAGTCGGTGAGTCAGCTGTTTAGGCTGAGACAAATCTCATGAGTGCTTTTCTTTAGGAAAGAAAAGGTTATTTCTAATGCTACAGCATTCAGCTTTTCTTTGTACAGTACTGTGCAAAAGTCTTAGGCCACCATTTATATTTGTTGTTTTAGCACCAGTATAAGAACTATATATAACATATCATTGACGGTTTTGCTTAAAAGATCTGTTACTCTATAACACTTTGTTCCAATCTTTGTGAGCTTTAGTACATTTTAGCCTTTTCACTCTAATCCCCTGCTGAAAAAGTGGTTTCTGACTGCTACCCTTCCAAACAGACCACGATCAGGTGTCTTCAGACTGTAGAAGGTCCACACCAATTTAATGAAGTGGAAGGAAAGGTCACAATAAATACTTCCCCCTCTGTAGTCTATAAAAGAAATGTTTTCTGATGTTCTTTCTTCTTTAATACTGCATAAACACTTCTTTAATTTTCTGTTTGTATTCTAATCAAGACACAGTAAAATAACTATACATGGTCACTATACCACAACAATGGTATGTCCAATGTAATGATGGCCTACAACATTTGCCCGGTACTGACATGCACACCGACTTGGGCATCGTTTATGGTACATATTGTGTCACCTTTTAGTGTTTCCTAAAAGTGAGTACACACGTGTAATTTTTAAACTGTTATATTTTCATGGGACAACACTATGACACTTTGATACAATATAGTCAGTTTACATTTTATATAACACTGGAAATTTGCTGTGCCCTCAAAATAACTCAACATACAGCCGTTATTGTGCCCAATTAGCCATTTTCCCTCCCTGGTATCATGTGACTCATTAGTGCTACAAAGTTCTCAGGGGTGAATGCAGAGCAGGTGTGTTAAATTTATTCGCTTTCAAACTCTTACTGGTCGCTGGTAGTTCAACAGAGGTTAAAGGGGTGGGGGGGTCAGCCTGTCAGTGTTCAGACCATACACTGCACACTGTATCAAACTGGTCTGCATGGCTGTCATCCCAGAATGAAACGTTTCTAAAGATGATACACAAGAAAGATCACAAACAGTTTGCTGAAGACAAGCAGACTAAGGACATGGATTACTGGAACCATATCCTATGGTCTAATGAGACCAAGATAAACTTATTTGGTTCAGATAATGTCAAGCGTGTGTGGTAGAAACAAGGTGAGAAGTACAAAAACAAGTGTGTCCTGCCTACAGTCAAGCATGGTTGTGGGAATGTCATAGTTTGAGGCCTTGTGAGGAGCTACAGTTCATTGAGGGAACTATGAATACCAACATGTACTGTGACAAACTGAAGCATAGTTACAAAAATGTGAGGGAGATACTGTACTGCTGATTGGGGTTGGGGGAGATATGGGAAAAGATTGCTTATCACGTTACTTAAATATATCTATCACGATTCATGTGTTTTGCAGATATAATGCATCAGTAACGACATTATTAAAGACTACTATTCAAACATTATACTATATGTAAAGTGAGTTTGGTTGAAAATGTGCTGCACCTTTTCCAAATAAACATTATATTTTTAATACTATTTATATTTAATTTATCCTGGTTATGCTGAAAAAGCATGTCATCTCTCATTATATCAAAACTGATCACAATAAGATAAAATGTAGTCATATTGCCCACCTGTTAAATCTCCTGTATGTCTGATGTTCATCACCGGACAAATATTAATTGATAATGAGCAATAATAAATGAACAGATTTGTTCCCTGTTTCCTGGTCCTCCTGCCGTTATGTACAAGTTCTATTATTAAATGTATATTGCTGACTGCAAAACAGCTTTCGGGGTGCCATTAGGGACCTTTCTGAAATCCTAATTCAAATGATATTGCTCTGTTAATCGTCTGAACTTTATGTAGAAAAGGTTTTAATTATTACTATAACTGGTAATAACTGGTAATGTTGCCTCACCTGGGATAGAGTTCTTTTCTGCACATGTCCGTGTGGGTTTAATTCAGGTTCTCAGATTACCACCCACAGCCCAGAGACATGCTTTTCATCATTTCTGAAATTTCCCACTGGGTGTGTTAATATGCCCTGTGGGTGTGTTTCTTACCTTCCACCCTGTGCTGTCTGACCTCAGTAGTCGGCAGTAGTTAATCAATCAGTCCATCTGTAACCACCCAGCTTTCTTTTGCCTGCCCAGCCTGGTCTGTTATTCCAATACAGGTCCTCAAGAACCTCCATTACTAGCAGCCGACTCTCAAAAAATGATTTTATCATGTATGAATTCATGTCATTGAAAGCTGTAGCCTTAATTATTAAACCATAATTCAACCTTTATCACACTTTACAGTTGCCAATAAGCATTCAGGATGACAGTGTTATTCTGGAATCCACTAAATAAATTCTTTCAATTGTTTGACTTCAATTATAACATTACAAACGGCGTAGACACTGGCATTGAGCATGGTGGTCTTCTTAGACTTGTATGCAGCTGTTTGGACATGGAAACCCAATCCATGAAGCTTCCTGGAATGATTCTTATGGTTATGAAGCACTTCCAGATGCCCTCCCCTCATTTTGTGACCCTATATGCTCTTAGTCTTTTGCTATAAGCTTCAATTTTATAATTGTAGCTTTAAAATATACATTTGACAAACTGACCCGTTGCAAATGTGGCATCCTAAGAAGAAAATGTGATACTTTGGCACTGTATATCTTGGGTCTAAAGATTTCAAAAGTAGTTTAAACCCATCTCTCTGAACCACCTGAATTCACAATGTGATTTGTGACAGCATCCTTGTCTTGCGCTCTATTGCTTTTTTTCTTCTTGTGAGTCACTTTTTTGATGAAGGATTCCGCCCTGGTTTGTAGAGCGTGTGTTTTCCAGATGGTCAGGTGTGACAATCATTTGCCTCACACAGTGCAACACATCTTTGTCGCATAGAGTTGATCAGGTTGGTAATTGTGGTCTGTGGGATGTTGGTCCGCTTCTCTTTCAATCCTTTTCAAAGTGTTGCGTTTATACTTTTATTTGGTATAGATTATGCATATCATGCACCCCCAATCCTAAAACAGTGCAATTTTTCATGTACCACCAAGCTCTCCATTTACCAGTGTTTGCCTGTGAACATTGCATTGCAAGGCTGTATGCTTGATTTCCTGCACCTGTTAACAAGGGGTGTGGCCCAAATGGTCTAACTCTCTAATTGCTAGGGATTTTCACACAATTTTCAACCATGCAGTGTATTTTTCTCAGCTGTTGTCTTTCACTGAGGTACATGACACGGCACTCAAATACCGTCTCTGAATATGTGCAAGTCAGCAAACAAAAGCCCTTCATGCCTTTTATGATTTAGTTGACGGAGCACGCCCTAGCGTGCCAAAGGATTTCTATTTTGGTGACAAGGTCTTCTCACCTGCAGGTTATAGTGTATATTGTGCCAAAAAACAGATGGCAGAAGAATGCATTAAACCGTCAAAATAGATAACTTACATAAAGTTACATGGAGGCTTGGTATTCATGGCAGGAGATTGTTGTTTTGTTAGAGAAGGGTATGTGGTTTTTGTGTAATCATTGTGTTCATAGCACAGATTAACAGATTGAATGGTGTCACACAACGCATTGCCTGACAGTCTTAAAAGCATTGAAGTAGTGGGTTCATCGAGCATGCGAACGGTGAATAAAGCAAAGCCATGTCACGAGATTGGGAGTCAGTGATCATGTGTCTCTCTGGAGGGCCTAAGTTTTTTAATACTGCAAAAACAAATGTTCTGTATTTTCTTCTATATAATAATGTTTTTGCACAGTACTGTATTTGAAGTGGACTGTTTTAAGACACTGGTGTATATATTTGGGCTCTTTACCCAAGGCTGTAATCAACAGTGACACCTACCCTGCGCTCTGATTGACTGGTGCCACATTCATGGTACACACCTGCAAAATTAAATTTCACAGAAAGGCTCTCAAACCCTGAGTGACCTCGGCCAGTGCAAGGCCTTAAACTGTTAGGGAAAATGTGCACATCAATGGGACTGTGGTGACCTAGCGGTTAAGGTACTGAACTATGGACCAAGAGGGTCCAGGGTTCAAATACCACCTCTGCCACAGTTGGGTCCCTGAGCAAGGCCCTTAACCCACAATTGCTTGGATTGTAAGACTTGATTACAATCTGGATAAGGTCGTCTGCTAAATGACACAAAATGTAAATGTAAAATGTACCAATATTTATCGTGCTCTGGTGGTGCAGCAGTCTAAGATGCTAGCTCACCACCATGGTGCGTACCATTGTACCATACGTTCTCCAAGTATAGACACTGGAGCCCCCATGATCCTAACTAGGATCCAGGTGGTGAAATGTGAGATACTCATTTGTGTGTTATGTAATTGTCTATTATTAATGCAACAAAAACTGCTCAAAGCTCTGTTAGTAGCAATAATCTTTGCTTTACGTTGTGGCATTGTCGTAAATTTTAATTTTGTTGTTGCTTTCAAAGTGAACTAGTTGGTTTGACATTGAGAAATGGCATTTGGTTTACTATTTACTAATGTTCTGCACTTGAAAAAGGCATTGAACCAAATATACTATTCATGGCCATAATAATAGTGATAAAGTGGATCATTTCATTTTGTAAAGGCTCGTAAAACTGTTTATATAATAACAGTCTTTGCCAAAGCTATTCAGTTTGTCCCCTCCGGCCCAGATCCAGCCATTGAGCAAATCCTTACTGGCCATATGGCTGATTATTACATTTGATTTAATGTAGGAATCAGATTTATTTTGCATTAGTCAATTAGTTATTCATATTTACACCACGCCACCCAGTTTAACTGCCAATAATAATGTTACATTATTCATTCTGAGACATCTATCCTGTGCTCTAGTGTCCGGTTTATTGCCAAAATCTTACGTTCTCCCCTAGAAAAATAGACATGTTAACAAAGATCGCACTATACATGAGTACTTGTAAGTACAAAGCGTGTATTTTCACTGTCCAGAAAGTTTTAATCGGTGTACTTTTCAAAGGCATGGCAAGACAAGCCATCCCAACTTTCCACCAGACTCGGAAGGAAATTCGGGGTTAGCCTTGTTTTCCTGGTCCCTCACCTGGTATCATTTTTGTAATCTTGACCTCTCACTGAGCTAATTAAATAGCTCTGCTTTGAGCTATCACTTTACTTTTGTCCAATATGTACTGAGAAGGATATTCTGTAAACTATCAAACTATGCTCAAGCTTGCATTGCACCAAAACCAGTTTTGTGCTGAAAACAACATCAGAAATAATGAGCTTACACATCACCTTTTTAAAGTAATCCTTTTTGTTTCTACGTTTATTGTCCATTTTATCAGTTTCACTTGTCATGTCATTGTCTTTGCAGTTCTACAGTTAGTACTACACTGCTTACAAAAACTAGGGGATATTTTAAAATGTAAAACCCCCTAATGAAAAACCCCCTTATTTTTGTTTGTCCTGTTGCTCTGTTCCCCCCACAAGAGACCCGCCTAGATCAGGAACTATTGTATTTGGGTCGTGGATCATTATTGGCACTGCAGTGACTCTGATATGGCAGTGGAGTGTTTGTGTTTATTGTGGTACTTGTGGATCAGACACAGTACTGCTGCTTGAGTTATAACTACTACTACTGTGTCATTGCTGAACTGAAGGTAATCCACCAACCAAAAATATCTAGCCATCAATATAATGTAGGCAGCATCCTGTGAGCACTAAGGAGGGATTAAAGAATGACTAATACAAACTGTGCAGCAACAAATAAGCTGCTGTCTCTGAATTTACAGATAATTGTGGAATTGGGGAATGATCCATTACCCAAATAGTACCTGATCTGTGGTGGCCCAGTTGGGGGCACCCCATTAGAAAACAGAGTAAAGGGGACGGACAAAATATGCAGAGAAACAGAAGAACTACAGTCTGTAATTGTAGAGCTACAAAGTCTGTTCAAATGTTAAATGGAACTGATAAAATCGACAATGCGTAGAAACAAGGATGTGTACCTAATAAAGTGACTGGTGAGTGTATATGACCAAGCTTATTTGGCTACATAAGCTCTCAAAATGACATTCATAAGGAAACTACCTAAACTAACTAAACTAACTGCTGTCACAGAGATTGACACATTTTAGTAGAGCTTTTTGACAAGGACCTTGTGTAGTTATTCTTAAGTCATCCCTTTAAAACATGTACTTGACCTTAAGCCTGGAAATGTCAGTGAAACAAAATACTAACTACATGAACCAGAAGTATGGACGAGACCCCATTTAGTTTTTCATATTTCGTAGTCTTGCATGCACTTAACTGGGATGTTTTCTGTTTGTCTGACACAAATATAAATGTACAAATTCTTAGGCCACCACTAGATTATATACCATTCTTTTAGTAGTAGTATTCTGACCATGTAAAGTCATAGCCAAAAGTTGGGAAAATTGCACTAATTTTGGTTTTCACAAAGTTTGCAGCCTAAGCTTTTTAGAACCTTTTGTCAGATGTTTATATGGTATGAAGAAGTTTTCGACCATTTTTTTAGCCTGAGCTCTATCAGATTGGGGATGACCAATAGTAAAAGCAATTTTCGGATTGATGTCTGAGCTTTGACTTGGCCAGTCTTATAACTCATTTTTGGTATTTAACTTTTGCTTGTATTGGACGGAACGAAGTGGAACAGGATTTATTTGATGATTATTTTGCTTCATCCACCTTGCCTACAACTGACCAGTTTTCCAGTTGCTGCAGAAAAGCATCACCACACTATTTCCTTCAGCCACGATGCTATGGAGACTGTGCTATCAGGGCAGTGAGCAATGTTTGTTTTTTGCCATACCTAGTACTTTGCAACAAGGCCAGAAATTTTATTTTTGGCATTGAGAGCCACAGCTCTTTATTTCCAAGGGTTTTCTGAGCATACTTTTGGCAAATTTCGAATTTTATTTGCACAGCTTTTTCCTTCTGTGTATCTCTGCAAATTCTGTTTAAATTCTAGCCAATAAGATGCTTTTTTGATTATTACCACTCGGTGTGTAGTCATGCTTCTGATATATTTCTGTGGAACGTTCAAAGTTTGGGATGTCTTTGTATAACTGCACCCTGATTAATACTTCTCTATATTTCTTTTCCTGGACTATTTTAATAGCACCTTGGTTTTTATGGTGTTTGAGTAAGTATGATCTCAAACAACTCTGCCATCTAATAGAACGAGGTGTATTTATATTGAGATCATATAAGACATAATTGTTTACAGGTGGGCCCTGTTCAGTTAATTACGGGGCTCTTGGCAATTGGAAGCAGAAGAGCTACAGGTAATCTTTTCACAGTACTGTGCATGAAGACTTCATTATATTTCATATTTGAAATATCCCCTGATTTTTATATTAAGAATAATTCCGTTAATTATTCTTACATTTCAAGATTTTATGTATGCAAATCTGTGTATTTTCATAACATACGGTATTATTCCAATTACAACTCTAAAACAGAAAAAGTTAGGACAGCATGCAAAATGCTATTGTTTATTACATTTAAGTTGAATTATTTCATTGCTAACAGTATGAACCCTAGATCTTTCATGTGGTGTGTGGTCAGCTTCATGTCAAAGGTTAATAAACAACCATTCTTGCATTTCAGGTCCGGGTATCTGAAACTGGAGATTCTCTGCCCACCTTTGCTCCTCACAGACTGAGGCTTTTGTGGGAACTGCCTTTGTACCAAATCATGATTGCAATCACCTGTTCATTATTTAGCTTGTACCTAATTACAAGCCCCAAATTGGCCCCATCCCAACTTGTTTTGTAATGTGTTGCAGGGCTAAAATGCAGGAGTATATGTTTATTTACAAATTAAATGTGGTTGTCTAGAGAAATCATGAAATACTGTCTACAATGAAATATATCCTACATGAATTCTATGCCCTACAATGCACTGGCGTCCTGTCTATGGTTGTTCCTGCCTTGTGCCCTGTGCAGCTGGCTGGGAACCAACTCTCGAACAACCCTGACTATTATAAGTGGATAAGATAATGACTAAACAAATGAATTTCCTGTTATAGTATATACGTGGATAAGACCATGACTGAATGAATAAATTTCCTGTTATAGTATATACGTGTATAAGACCATGACTGAATGAATGAATTTCCTGTTATAGTATATTCATGTATAAGACCATGACTGAATGAATAAATTTCCTGTTATAGTATATACATGGATAAGACCATGACTGAATGAATGAATTTCCTGCTATAGTATTTAAGACCCTGGCCTTTAAGCTTAACAGCTGTTGATTGGATTTACATTAAACAGTGTGTAACTATAGACTGTTCTAAAATTTAACTTCATGTGCAGTTCCCTGTCAACACAACTCATTTACAATATATTTGTCTGTGTCAACTGGTCCATCTTTGTATATCAGCTTATTTTAAACAGTCGGTGTCTCTACTGACTCCTCACTAAGAGCCATTCACATACTAACACTCCTCTTCACCCTCTTTGCCACTAAGAGAAGAGGTTTTACAGAGAGAGATGGGAATGATTGATCCCCATTCTGCACTCACAAGCCGTCACTTATCGCCACGGCTGATGCAACGCCGCCCCCATTACACTTGTGCGAGATCTGCTTGCTTTTCTTCCCTGTCATGCAACCCAAATCGTGCCTCTAATCTGGCCCACCACTGCAGTCTCGCTCGCGTGGCACGATCCGCACTACACCTCTCCTTCACGCCCCTCCTTCCCTCCCTCTTGTTTTTTTTTCTGTCTAAACTTGAAAGAAGAGCTAAACAAGCTACTCACGCATGAGGTTTGCACGAGATGTAGAGCCCATTGGCTCACCCTCCCCCCACTCCTGTTCTGTAGCGGCTGCCTGTGCCCACATTGTGCTGGCTAATGGAGAAGTATGCTTTTCTTTTTGCGGGATTATAAGGAGAAAGCCTGACTGTCTTCCATGCTGAAAGAATAATTAGTCTGAGTAATGCAACTCTGAATACAGTCCTGGGGGGGGATCGAGACCAAGATTTTCCCAAATCTGTTGGGTAAGCGCCCCAAAACCTTCATGATTTAATGGATTTAGCTCACTTCCATCAAAGGGAGGGAAAGTTATCAAAACTGGTCGGAATCTGTGCCTGGGGAATACATTTGGAGGGGGGGGACAAAATACCTCTGGGCAAACACTTTCCCACCACTGCGTGTGAGGGATCTGTTAAACAAGCAGTGACAGGTAGAGACTATCCCGTAGTGACTACCACAGTTTATTGGGACTGAAGACCTGTAAATCAGTGTCTGTCAGAAGATTGATTGTCTAATCACAGCTTTTAACTCCAGAGTGGCTGCTAATCGTTTACTGTCTGACTGCTGTATCGTGGCTGGGTTTACACGCTTTCCATGATTGATAGATAGAAAAGAGGGCGCTTGTTTAGTTAATAAGGGTTCATATAATTAAGGACATGTGAACCAAGTGAGTGGGAAGAGTTTGACTGGTAAAAACATCTCACGCACTATGAATCCATGGCAACAGAATGAAACATTCAGAGCTTTGTCTTCGTTGTTTTGTTGCAGTGTAAAAGCAAGGTTTGTTTGCTTGCTGGCCGTGAACAAACATACGGCACAGAGTAAGATCTTAAGTCACCATTAGATTAGATGTATCATTATACACAATATATGATACTTTCTCAGTCTCTATATTGAATACAGGAAATTTGTATGTAATGTTACAGAAATAAAAAAAAATGTTTCTATAGGATACACTGGGAACTTCCCTTAAACTTCATTTAGTTTGGTGTGATCCTACAGTACAATGAAACTAGAGCAGGAATTTTTTTTGGAAGGGTAGCAGCCAATTAACCACTTTTCGGAAGGCTAAAGCTCATAAAGATTGGAATGAAAGTCAGTGGGTAAAGTGTATTATGGAGTGGTGAAGTTTTGGGCCCAGTCATTAACAACATGGCTACGACATAAGTTGCGAGCCAGCTGGTGCCTACTCGGCAACTCTGGGTGCAAGTGCAGGAACAACCCCAGGCGGGCCGCCAATCCATCGTAGGGCGCACACACACACACACACAGTCACACACTAAGGGCCACTTTAGAGACACCAATTAACCTAACACACAGAAAACCAGATTACCAAGAGTAAATCCACACAGGCACAGGGAGGACATGCAGACTTCACACAGAAAGGACCCAGGCCTCTCCACCCTGGGATTGAACCCGGGACCGTCTTGCTGTGAGGCAGCTATGCTACCCACCGAGCCACCATGCAGCCTGTTACATGTAGTCATTATACCATTTATAAAACAACAAATCTAATAGTAGGCTAAGACTTTGGCACAGTACTGTACATCATCTTT
The DNA here is from genome assembly GCA_034780255.1 of Parotocinclus maculicauda. Classification (NCBI taxonomy): domain Eukaryota; kingdom Metazoa; phylum Chordata; class Actinopteri; order Siluriformes; family Loricariidae; genus Parotocinclus; species Parotocinclus maculicauda. Next base: position 15,364 of record JAUZSU010119438.1, read on the forward strand.
TCGATGAATGCAAATTTTTAGGATTCAGACCAGTTCTGTTCATTAATTTGGTAGATGCTTTTAGCCAAAGCCTTTTTGACAGGGATGACAGGATTGCTGAGGAGCTGAAATACAAGAAGCCGCAGAACCATGTTTTCATTAATTGACCAGAAACTGTCATAGATTGTCATAAACACTGGTTTTGGAGAAAGTCTTATTTTCAAGAACTGTATACTCAGAAGTAGAAATGGAATTAATTTAGATACACGTCACTAACAGTTTCAGAAGAACAGAAGCAACTGTGAGGAACAAGTTAATGGTGTTTTGGTGAGTTACTGGGGTTGAATGCGACTAGTAGATCTAAGGTTTGCTGAGGTTCCTCGATAGGGAAGGGGAGGCTGTTTTGAATAGCAGTTTAGAAAGTAATGGAATTCACTGACAAATCAAGAAGTACTTAGACATGCATGTACTTTAATGACCACATTATTCTCTGTGAAAAAGGTTGTTGACTAAAATGGTTGTTGATCAGACATTACCATAGTGTCACAGTCCATTTATGCTACTGTAGTGTAGTGTCTTTACACTAGAAAATTGCATACAAACAGTACGGAAATGCAACATAGATAACGCTGAAAACCAGAGTGGAACGATACCGTTAACACAGCATCCAAAGACAAAATTGTTATACAGCTGCTAATTCTGTTTTTAATGTATGGACACTCACAGCAATAATAGAAAGTACTGTAACATACTGTTATGGCCCTGTGTAGGGAAAAACTGTAACACTTAAGAGAATGGTATGATGGACCTAATACCAAAAATGCACTAATTGACAGTAACTTGTGAATGTGATTATAGTTATGGGTGAAAGAGAATAAACAGGTTTAATGACAATTTAATGACAGAGTTACATCATAACACAGAGAAACTAATCAGACGTACTCGGATTGGGACAGTTAAGCGTAGGGGTGGGAGGGCTTGTTGCAAATGAATAACTGGAAATCTCACATGCATTCACTAAACACATCAACCGAGTTGAGCAGAGAACAAAAGTCCAAAAGTGAGCTAACAAGCAAGTGAGTTAAGGTACTCTCACACAGACAAACACAAGAATGATGGTCATATGCTCTTAAACTCCTGCCTCTGCTTGTGGATCTGCAGAGGTAATCGAGTTAAAGTCAGATTTATTTCCTATTATAATGTGTAAAATGTGTATGTAGTATTACAAAAAAAATCAACAAATAAACAGCTTCTATAGGATACTGTGTTAAGTATTTAATGTGATCTTCCCTTACACTTAAATTAAATTAGTGTGATTCTTTTGCAGTCCAAATAAGCTTGATCAGGCCTTTTTTGAAGTATAGCGTTTTTTGGAAGGAGAACAGGGTGAAAAGGCTAAGACGTGCTAAAGCTCACAAAGACTGCAGTGAAGATCAGTGAAAAACTAATATGGAGTGACAAATCCAGACTGAGAGTTTTTGGGCAATATCATCAACAACCTGGTTATATATGGTCATAATATACATCATTTTCTCAATAAACTGAACTTTTTTAGATGTAAGCTATTCATATTCATTCATTTGGCAGATACGTTTAGCCGAAGCAAGACTTTTGTTAAGACAGTCAGTTGTTAAAGTGAACAGATATTGAACGAATGGTCGTTAAATGTGCTTACCAATCCATACTCTAAAGGTGTATCCGCTGTTTTGTAGTGCAGCCCATCCATAGCACCTTGTATGACTGCCCTAATGTGTAAGTGTAAACCTGAATACAGTTCTTGTACTCAGGGTTGGAAGTGGTGGTCAGTGGAATCTGGTGGTTTGCCATGGCACAATCTGTGTACAGACATGCCAGTAGATGAACTGAGGACTTGACAGTACATCTTTCAGCAGTGCTGTCTTGATATAGAGGTTAGGCTGGTTAAGATCCAACAAGTCAATCTGTGTGAAGAAAATGAGGCTGATTGAGAACAGAACATTTAAGTGGTTTGATGGAACTGGAAGATGAGAGCTCGGTTTGTCGTTTTCAACTACGACTACTTGAGGCTTGGCTACTTGAGAAACAGGGTGTTTAAATGCGGTGGAGAATATGCTTGCTATGATTGATATGTTGATGCTGGAGAGCACAGAAATGACTGTGGCTAAGATGGCCAACAGATGTGGTGTCCAATTAGTCAGGATAGGCTTGGATGTTAACTGCTGAGTGAGGACGGCTGAGATACTGGTATTCTGGCTGGGTTTGTGGTTTAAGACAATAAACTAATAACTTCACTTTTTCTTGAAAAAGGTTTCAGCTGCCATGTTTTTTTTTGGTGACCATTATGCAGGGTTGAGGAGGATACTGGAAGTGGAGTGTAATTTGTTTGTAGTGCATGCATGATAAAAACGGCTTGTAATGTTTTGCCGCTGGTTTTCATTTACAGCTGGCAGTAATGCTGCTGAACCTTTTAAACAAAGTACAATTTGGTTTATTAATGGCGTGTACAGCTCTCTTCGTATGACCACAGACAACTGACGCTCTAGTGCACCAATATGTGTTTATCCCAAGTCGAAATCCACAGGACAGCGGCAAACATGATGTAGTGAGTAATGTGGACTGTGTGAGTGCTCCGTTATCTCATAGCCTCCCACTACAATGACCTGCAATTCAGAATGAAGATTTTATTTCAGCACTGTCAGGACCTTTGTATTTGGCCACACTATGCTGATCAGCATTATAATCGCGGGTTAAGAAGATGTATTTGTTTACATTTCAAAATCAAATCAATTTCTAATTAATTTAAGCACATTTGACATGTTTTCATCCTTATCTAATATAGAGGGTTATCTAAAATAGCTTTTTATGATCACACCATGACACATGTTTTGGGACTTAAACTGTGGTTCAACATTGCAACGTCAAATCAGGGCATGGCCTATGTTGACATCCTTACTCTTGTACTCTTCCGTTTCCTTTCAAACGCCCAAACCTCCACATATATATATATATATTATTCACACACTTCACACACACTTTGGGATATATATATATATATATGTATGTGTATATATATATATATATATATATATAGAGTTTAGTCAAACACAATACACTTTGGGCTTCTCTCTTAGTAATGGGTGAGACTGTAGTCGACAGCATTAATTATTTAAATTAACTTGCTTATGGTGGACTGTAGTCGAGATATATATATATATAGTGTGCATCCGGAAAGTATTCACAGCGCTTCACTTTTTCCACATTTTGTTAAGTTACAGCCTTATTCCAAATTGTATTAAATTAATCTCTTTCCTCAAAATTCTACACAAAATACCCCATTATGACCA
>JAUZSU010119449.1:0-18664 GCA_034780255.1 Parotocinclus maculicauda
CCGACCAGTCTTCTCGGCGGGTGCCGAGCCACCGCGCAGGGTCCCAGGTGTCCCAGGAGCAGAGCGGACCCAACAGGAGTCCGAGACTTGATGTAACGGCCTCGTGGCTGGTGGGGGTACCATCCATGGCCTCGGTTGGGACCGAGCCGCCGACGAGGCGCAGAGGTGAGGTCGGTCCTGGTTGTCCGCCCCCAGGTGGACGAGCCGGAGGTGGTGCCGGAATGCTGGGGTCCTGAAACACAAAAACACAGACATAGTCCAGGAACGGCGTGGAAGCCGCAAACTTCAAGGCGGTATGGGAACCGCGAGTTCCTGGGCGGTATGGGAACCGCGAGTCCTTTGGCGGTATGGGGACCACGAGTCCATGGGCGGTATGGGGACCGCGAGTCCATGGGTGGTATGGGAAGTGCGAGTCCAGAGGCGGTCGGGGGACCGCAAGTCCATGGGCGGTATGGGAACCGCGAGTCCAGAGGCGGTCTGGGAACCGCGAGTTCAGAGGCGGTATGGAAACCGTGAGCGATATGCAAATACATAAACCAGAAAATAATACGCGCACAACAAGAGACAACAAAACGCGTTAACAAAACGAACGATGAATAGACTGCAAACAGTACGCAGACAGTAAATAAACGACATACATACATTAACTAACCAAACGCAAATCATACGCACTGAAACGAAATGACAAACAATGAACCGGCACCCACACTAGTGAGCGCCGGGCTTAAATAACGTGCACCTGAGCAACGGGAAATGAGGAACAGGTGGACGAAATGAAAAGGGGGGCGTGACGGAAATGAAACGAAAAGCAATCGATCGCCGCGGAGAAAACCTAAACAAAGCCTCCAAAAATCAAACAAACAGCATAATCCATGTGTGCTTTGTTTATAATGCAGTGCTGGTAGTGCACTGTACACAATCCTGCTCGAACCTGTAGCTGAGAATCAATACTAGATTGCCTAAAGATTTGTTTTGCCCTCAGAACCACAACGGGAATAAGGATATCTCACAAAGTGGTATATAAGAGTACACTCGAATAAAGCATAACACATTTGATATAAGCAGATGGATGCAGCAGTGAAATTGGAGAGCCGAAGTGCAGTGCTGACTCAGAGGAAGAGGAGCAACAGAACTATTTCTCATTTCTTTTTTACAGTTCTGTCATATATCCTTGTAAAGAGTGGCAGAGATAAAGGGATGACAGAAATGAGTCAGGATTTAAAATGCTCTTACCTGTTCCCCCTCATTGGAGTCTCATCTTACAATCTGGCACCTAGGCACTAGATGACGAATATGTCATGGTTACCCAGAGTACAACCCCAAATCCAAAAAAAGAGGCAATATGGATGTGGTATGGCGATAAATAAAATGATGTTAAAGATATTAGCAAATATTTCAGTCCTCAGCGGGAAGTCCTTGGAGGGCTGGAACAGGTACTGGAACATCAGCTCGGAGAGAAAAGAGAAAATGTAGTTACTTATTGATCAACTATTCTAGTGTTGGATGACATATTCAGCAAAATATATTGATGCTGCTGTCGGTTTTTGTGCTGCTTATATAGGCATAAAATGCAGTTTAAAATTGTTTAGTAAGCAGTCTTCCTATTAGTTACAGCGATTGCAGATCAGCATTTATTTTTGTGTATTCAGCTTGTGTTTCTGTGCATGAATTCACGCTTTGCTTATTCAGCATATCTGAATAATAATATTGCGCTATTGCTTTAAGCATTTATGAGTCGATAGCATTTTGCATAAAAACGGGTGTGATTGTGGGAAACTGATGTGATTTCTGGATTCAGCAAACTAAAATGCATAAAGATCCCATGTTATCTTGTCAGTAAAATTGATGTAGAGCTGCAGTATGGACCCCGATTGTAAACTAGCATTTCAAATAAACGTCGCGTCCCACTGATGTTCCGCAGCTTGCACCTCAGCTAATTTCTAAACCAGCACAAAGTTTGCCCATGAGCTACAGGAGAATTTAAAATTCAACATCACATCTTAGGACAGCTTCTTAAAGGCTATTTCTGTCCTGTAGCAGACAGATTGCATCATTTAATGGCACTGACAACTTTTCTCAGTTTCCTCTTGTCATTGTTTGGTGCAATGCTTTAGGGTCGATTTTCAGAGCGGCTCAGAAAGTGTGAGTGGTTTTTAATTTAGCTTTTTATTTCATCTCCCATTTAGTTATAAAAGAAAAGTGAGAAAAGGAGCAGCTCTAGATCTGACAGTATCTTATAGTGCTATGTGACCTAAGAACACAGTTTATGTTGTTGGGATTAAAAGAGGATAAATATGACAGTGCCTCATTGCTACACATTTTGCCTCCTGCAGTCTCTGAAAAGAATGTAGGATGTTTTCTCATCTTCTTCTCCACTCGACAGTTTCTTCACATTCCTAACATGTGCTCTACCATGTTTGCTTCCATAATTGTTTCTTCCTGCAATGCATCTTACCTATTCAATTCCATTTTGGCTTTAGTAGCTAATTTTCTCTTCTCCAGTCTACAAGTTATAACTTTTGCCTGTAAAACGAAGCTGTAAAAACAACTTTGCTTGAATACTCTAGCAAGAGTGTGTTGACTGACAAATTTCTTAACTCTTTTAATGTGATTTTTGCGGCATAATAATGATATAAACACTCAGCCATCTGTTCGTAGTGTAAGCTTTTAACCTGTGTGGATCAATATGTAGTGCCACTTTTGCTGCAATTACAGCTGTACGTCTCTTAGGGTATGTTTTCTTTGGCTTGACAGATCTGGATCCTAATGTTTAGGCCAATTATTTCTCTGGCAGATCACTTGAATATTGTATGTGAAAAGCAATTTATAAATCGTATAAAATGGAATAATGATTTAGGTCTGGGTTTTGAGTTGACGATTCTAATATTGTCACACAGAGGCACCCTTGCAGCACCACAGATCCTACTACCTAGATGGGAACTCTGAACCTCTGGTGAGGTGAAACACACAGCTAAAGGTGAAACAAAGGTTAATGCCAAGTTTGTTCCAGTTGTACTAGTAATTAGATACGCAAATGGAACTGGATGCAACGTGAGACTGGCATCAACTGATGGAGAATCAGTACATCAATAATAGACACAACACAAACACAATTTACAGCTCGTTACAAATCACACAAACATAAGTAATCACACAAACATAAGTAACTTACACAGTCTCTAAACACATCAACCAAGTTGATAAACAGTCTCTATTCCAAACCTGGGCACATGACAGAGGGATGTCCACTTTTTAACTCATTCAATTATTCATTCATTATCTTCCGCTTACTCACGGGGTTCGCGGGACAGCCAGGAACAACCCTATAAAGGACGCCAATCCATCGTAGGGCACACACACAGTCACAGTCATGCACGCAGTTACACACTAAGGGCTATTTTAGAGACACCAATTAACCTAGCACAGATTACATGCAGACTCCACACAGAAAGGACCCAGGCTTCTCCACCCTGAGATTGAACCCAGGACCTTCTTGCTGTGAAGCAGCGGTGCTACCCACCGAGCCAATCAGAGTCACTTAAACCATCTTTCTTCCTCTTTCTGATGCTCGGTTTGAAGTCGAAGCCTAAATTCACTGAGTTTAAGAGGTGTGTCTGACAAAGAAGTTGTAAACACAAACCAAGGATGCAGCCGTCCCATATATACAAACAGCTGAAGTAAAGTGACTATTAATATAGTACTATCAATGCCAACATTATGGTAATATTCTGCTAAAGCTGTCCTTGTCAGCTTGTCAACTAAAAGGTTGAGGGTTCAACTCCCAGCACTGCCAATATGACACCCATGGGGCCTTGCTCAAGACTCTTAACACTCAAATACTCCAATTATATTTGGAAGATGTATGCATTCATAGCTTTGGACTAGGGTGTCTGCTAGACACAGTAACTAAAAGTAAACATAATTTGTAAGTGCTCGTGAAAGTACAATAATCTAGAGACAGCACAAGCTTTGCTACAGAACTCCTAGAATGTGTGCTGAAGCCTTTAGATCATAAAAAAGGTTTTTAGCTATAATACTCACCAACATTGAAGCAAAAGCAGCTATTTAAAGCATGTTTAAAAACAGGCCCAAGCATGTAAATCCAGCTTTAACATCTGGCAGTCTGAAGCCAGGTTAATGCTAGTTGCCTAAAAAAAAATTTCCATGTTTAAAAATATTAAGCTCGTTTTGGTTATGATAGTTATCCCCCCTACTGCATAAGCATTTAGATATTTATATTTACATACACACTGATCATTTCAGCCCAACTCATTAGCTCTCAGATAATTAGCTTCTCTCACAATCTCTTCCGAAATCCCACTTTGAGCCACATGGGCAGCCCAAAAAGAGTTGAAATGCATACAAGATAAATTATAAGGTAGAAAAGAAAACCAAGGCTAGAGTTTCATTATTCATTTTACACTTTGAATGCTCTTGCAGTTCGGAAGGCCAGTGTCAAAAACACTTTCCATAAAACAGACAGATTCAATTACTCAGCAGACTAATGCCTGATGACTTTCAATTTGAGGTTACACAGTGGTTGGGACTTTACAGAAAGAGTTTGATGGATAACCCCCTTCAACAGTGCCCATTATTCAGCATGGCTGGAGCTAAAGAATGGTTCAAAGCAGAGCCCGGTGAAGTCAATCTAGCTGAAGCTGGGTAAGGGTGAAGTTAGCGGGAGGCTGTAAATCACAGGTTAACTAATACCTTAGGTTAATCTATCTGACTTACATAGTCTTACACAATTTTTAGTCTGCCCAGTTTCCCTCTTTAGAATTTCCTTCCCTAGTTAAAAGACATGTGTGTTAGGTAAATTTGTGTCTCTAAAGTGCCCTAGTGTTTGATGGATTGGTGCCCTGTCTTGGTTAGTCAGGTGTTGTTGGATTAGACACTGGGTCTTGCCACAAGAGGGCGTAAAAGTGATTCCCCTGCTGCCCTATAAAAAGGCTGAGCTTACTGACCGCCAGACCTGCCTCTACAATGCACTACAAGACACTTTACCCAATTGACAGACTTTAAGAGGGGAAGCATCATTGGTCTGATAGAGGCAAGCTGGTCAGTTGCGACCCATCATGTGTCCTGCAATTAAGAGCCAGTCACCGTCTCCTTCATTTGCAGTGAAGTTATGATACATATGGTTCTGTTTGGGATCCAGCAAAGGTCAGGTTCTAGTATCACCTCATGGTGAATGCTTAAATCCTGCCTTTTAGGGGCAACAAACTGCCCCAACCGCTGATGTGATCATCTGGATCTGTAGTCCATTGGTAGAAATGATCCTCCATGACAGGAGAAAGTACAGCACAATTAATATCTGGAAAAATCCACACATATACATAACGAGGGAAATGGTCGAATGGTCTATATTGAGAGCCATTAAAAACTATGAGAAAATAGAAAACGGAAAAGCTCAGAAATTCTAAGATACTAGAAAATAAAAATGCTAAATACTAAACTAATTAAAAATGAAACATTTTGCCAACAACTCTGTATTGGTACATTTGTTTTTGTCAGTGAGTGTATATATTTTACACACTCACTAAAGTACCTATATGCCTTAGTGTGGGCTCTTTTATCCCCACTGTCCCTCATGCTCCCTTAGATCTTCCGTTACTGGACTTCTTGCTGTCTCATACACAATATTCTTGACAGTGGTGGCAGGTCTTTCAGTGCTACTGCTCTACCCTCTCTTCTTTTAAAGTTCTACTTAAAACCTTCTTCCTTCTTCCTCTACTGCTCACCACTCTACTTTTTTAAAGGGTTACATATTTTATACTAAGGAATCATTGGGTTTGAGAAAGGCACTATATAAATTGAAGTTATATTATTATTATTATTAGATGAAGTAAATAAATAAAATTAGGCTTACAGGTACAAGTTTTGTTCACTTGAATTTGGCCAGTTGATCCTGTTGATCATATTTAGGGCTTTTCACAGAAGATTTATGGGGTTTAAATTTGGATTATGGCTGAACCACTGACACTTTTCACCAATCTTAAAATCATTTACAGTTGTAGTTCGGTCATGTAAATTTTTATTTGGTTGAGTGTGTCCACTATACTGTTATAATTTATTTGAAAGAGGCTAGGACATAAGGGGTATAAATATATTTTTTTTTATTAAAAATGTATCTGTATCTGGCTATTTTTATTACACCCATGACCAACAGGTGCATAAGTATCAATGCAGTCCTGACAGACACTGATTAGTGGTAGAATGGGTAGCACTAATGTACTCTAATAACTTTCTGGCATTTGAACTTTGTGGATTTGTTTTAGAACTGCATTTTTTTTTATTACATATCTGCCATAGATAACCTCCTAAATCTCAAGAAACCTTCACATTAGGATCAGATAGACATGACAAAGCTATAAGAAGAGAAACACCAGAGGAAGCAAAACTTGTGTTGTTTTAAAGCACTGTCAAATTCACCCCCAAGCTTAATAAAACTCAGCTGAGCGCAGTGTAATTTTAGTTTTTAATAATGAATGAAAGCAATTTAACTGCCTATTTCAGTACCTTTTGTCTTAGAGCATTAGTCCCTTCCGAAAAGGCCAGAATTTTTGTGGCCCAAACCTTAGCCAACTATTTGCAAATGCCACTTATTCCCAGTTCTCTAGCTATGAATTCCAAGACACTGGTCAGATGTCCTCTGAGAACTGAAAAATCATGAATTCACAATAACCCTAAATGTCAGCACTGGACTTTTATGTTACTCAATCTTTAACGTTTTTGGGTTCCAATGGCTAGACCAACACCACTCAGTAATTACTGTACTGAGAAACAGGTAAAATAGGTCAAATTAGTTAAGAACCACAGTCAGGCCCTGTTCTGTGCTTTACCTTTGTAGAGGGGCAGCTCGTTGTAAATGTAACAAGCGTATACGTAATGCCGTAACTACGTTAGCTTATTCACAGTCTTTGCATATCAGTATATCACAATGGTTGTCACTATTTGGGAAATGAAACCCATAGATTTTTGGGTGTTCAATCCTAGGGGTTTTACCAGTATAAATCTTACTCTAGGTACGCTAAAGAGGAGGGCTTGGACAGAACTGCAACAGAACACAGAGTACGGGGTTAAGGATACAATTATAAATTTATTGACAATTGGTGGGGTGTGTGTAATTGTGTGTGTGTGTGTGTGTGTGTAGCCAGAAAAGAATAACTTATGTTCACTCAAAAAAAAAGAGCATAACATTAATTCAACAGTATACAATAACGAACAATCTCTACGGAAAGTGACAGTTCAGCAGTTTTCTTTTCTTTTCCTCTTTCTTTCATAAATAGTCTTCTTTAATAAAAAGTTGTCTCTTAGTCTTCATTTCCTTCTTTTGGTGTGAAATTATCCCAATGTGTCAGTTGCATGTAATTTTATCTTCACTACCCGGGTAGACTAGTGTTTTTTTGTTTTATGGGCGTGTGTGTGTCAAGAGCTAGCTCTCCTTATCTGTGGTCTGCCTCTCTCTTGCGTACTCACGCAGCAGACGTCACTCACACAGTACTCTGGGACATGTAGTCTCGGGGTGGCTCGCCATCTTGGACTCAGAGTTCGCGCGCTTTTCTTCCAGCAATAAAAAAAACAACCTGTACGACACAGTACTAACTTTAATAAAACTGTATGGCAACCATATAAATACTAACTCGACTCTGACTTAATAAACAGCAGTATTTTACACTTTATATCGTATATTTACACATCTAAACCGATCGCTAATGCTAATCGCTAATGCTAATCGCTAGCCTCTGCCCGTTAGCCTGCAACTAGTTAAACGAACTCCTTAACCAACTTATAACTCCGATTGTTTTTTTTATACCCTTTTAATTCCCTTATCAACTTATTACACAAACATTTACACTTTATTACTTGAAATCTCTCTTTCTGGAACTCACCGGAGTTTCTCTTCACAATTTGAGCAGCACAGACAGAGTTTATCCAATTCACAGCTCATATACACTGGAAAAAAAACACTGAAGTAAGGGTATTTTATGCCCCTTTTTGGAAGGTTTCACAGTATTTTCTTTCTCCTAATCTGCTCTTGAAAAAATGGCGAACTCCGAACACTCTCTCTGAGAGGAAAAATGTGGGAGGGGTCAACGCACAGGCTCCACAGAATGGCTCAGATGTAGGATGCTGATTTCTACAGGGTTACATCCCCCCTGCCTAGAATCTACATGCGTCCCTGCATGTTACTTCAACTTTTATTACCGGCTATGAGCTGAATTAACTCAAGGTTGTCTGAGTTTAAAGCTTGAGTAAAAGCCTTGTCAAGTCCCCTAAATAAAGATTGCATTACTAAGATCAGAGGATTTCCCAACGATTGATAAGTAAGCCTTTCTGGAACTGATCTTGGTCTTGTAGACCTTCTTAACTCTGCCTCTTCCATAGACTTTGGTCGAACAGTCACCGGTTCAGTTTCACTAAGCGCAACTAATGGACACTCAGGTTCACCAGCTTCATCAGTGTCATCTACATCAAGTTTCACACCCAAAGAAACAGGCTTGATGATTTCTGGATTTTCAGACACAGAAAAAAATGGTGGTTCTTCACACAAGTCAAGGGTGGTTTTTTCATCTTGTCTAATCTCTTGGACTGAATGCCCTTGGGGCTCTGTATCAGCAAGAGTCTTTTTAGGGATTTCGCTTTTGTGTGGAACTTCACTTGACACACTGCAAGTTTCTAAAGTCTTTGGACAGAAAACGTCAGCATCAGGGTTTAGACTTTGAACTTGTTTTACTTCCGTACCTGGATAGGTCTTTGTTTCAATTACAAGGCCACCTTTGGGAAATAATTCTTGAGCAAAATCGTCTCCTTCATCCATATAATCTTTTACAGACTCAGGTGTTTGGTCTTCTACCAAAGGTTTTGAGACATCAGCATCTGTTTGAGTAGTGGGTGGCTCAACCTCAACTACTTCAGCGTCTTCATTGGTCTCTGACGTTTGGGCGAGGAATCCACAAGGTAATAATAAGTCTCTGTGCAGTGTTCTTTCTGGTCCTCCAGACAGTTTTGGAGTGACAACATACACAGGAGAATCGCTAATCTGCTTCACAACCTGGTAGACTTCTTGACTCCATCTATCACTCAATTTATGCTTTCCTCTTAGTCCAACATTTCGGACAAGGACACTATCTCCAGGCTCAAGGACAGATTCGCGAACTTTCTTGTTGTAGTGTGCTCGATTCCTGGAAGCATTTCTTTCGCTATACTCAACTGCGAGTTTATAGCTTTCCTTCAGACTTTCTCTCAGGTTCTTAACATAATCTGAGTGAACTATAACAGTCTGTTCTCTGGGAAGTCCAAAAGCTAGATCAATTGGTAGATTAGGCTCTCTACCAAACATGAGCTGGTATGGGGAAAATCCAGTGGTGTCGTTCTTTGTGCAATTATAAGCATGAACTAATGGTTGCACAAAATCACGCCACTTCCCTTTATCCACTTCCTGGAGGGTTCCCAGCATACTAAGAAGAGTCCTATTCATCCTTTCCACTGGATTTCCTCTTGGATGGTAAGGAGTGGTACGAGTCTTTTTAATTCCAAGGAGTTGACATAGCTCTTTTATCAAGACAGACTCAAAGTCGCGACCTTGGTCGCTATGGAGCCGTTCAGGGAATCCATAGTGAATAAAGAAACTGTTCCATAGAGTCTTGGCCACAGTTTTCGCTTTTTGGTCTGAAGTGGGGACAGCAACTGCATATTTCGTAAAATGGTCGGAAATAACCAGTATATCTTTCGTCCCTCTGCAATCTGGCTCCAATGAGAGGTAATCAATACAGACTAACTCCATAGGTCTGCTAGTTCTAATGTTGACGAGCGGAGCGCTTCTTTCTGCAGCAGCTTTCCGACGAACACAGCGTTCACAGGTTCTGACTTTATTCTCTACCTCCATTTGCATGTGTGGCCAGTAGAACCTGGTACGGACAAGATCAAGCGTTCGGTCGATTCCCATGTGTCCCATGGAATCATGGAGATTGTCGAGCGCTATCTGGCGATAGGTTTTTGGAAGAACAAGCTGAAAAGATGGTTCACCTCTAACCATGCGCCTTCGATAGAGCACATTATTGTCTAGAACAAGCTGGTCTCTCACTCTCAGCAACAGCTGCACTTCTCTGTCTTCTCGCTGTTTGGCTCTGTAAGACACTCTTTTCCCAGAAGTTATGAGGGAAATAACACGATTTATTGCTGGATCACTTCGTTGCTCTGAAATCCAGTCTTGTTGAGACATTGAGGGTAATGTGCTAGACCCAGGGATTAGTTCAGTGCACGTATACTCAGTCGGAATGGCATCCACATTCATAGTCAGACATTCAATAATGGCTGGGGTATTATCCACACACTCAGACTTGCACAAATGTCTCTGACAGACAGCTTTAATAGCTTCTTGGGGGAAAACTGATTGATCTTCCTTTATGACCCGAGAAAGGAACTGGTTAACCCTATCATCTTCAGCTTGTAAACTTGAGTCGGACTCTAGATGATCATGAGGGCGACGGGAAAGCCCGTCAGCATCTTGATTCCTTTTACCAGCTCTGTATCTTATGCTGAAATTGAAGGTTGACAATGCAGCTAGCCACCTGTGTCCGGCAGCATCCAATTTAGCTGATGTTAGAACATATGTTAAAGGGTTATTGTCCGTCATGATGGTAAACTCAGCTCCGTAGAGGTAATCAAAGAATTTGTCAGTTACCGCCCATTTTACAGCCAAAAATTCTAATTTGTGAGTGGGATACCTTTTCTCTGAATGGGACAAACCCCTACTGGCATAGGCAATAACCCTAAGTTGGCCACCTTGTTGCTGATAGAGTGCTGCGCCCAACCCTTGAACGCTTGCGTCTGTATGCAAAACATAGGGTAGGTGCGGGTTAGCAAATCCTAAGATGGGTGCAGTTGTCAATTTTTTGATGAGAGCGTCAAACGCTTCGTCACATTTCACGGTCCACTTTTCTTGGAGTGGCCCTCCAGCATCTTGGTCAACAAGGGGGTGAGGCTTCCCCATTGGGCGTCGTTTTTGGGGAACATATCCAACAGTCAGATCATTAAGGGGGCGTGCAATCTTCGAATAATCTTTCACGAAACGCCTGTAGTACCCGGTGAACCCAAGAAAAGATTTGAGCTCACGGATATTTCTGGGTTTTGGCCAGGTTGTCAAGGCGGATATCTTCTCAGGGTCCGTTTCGACCCCATTTGCTGAGACAATATGGCCGAGATAACGAACAGACTTTCTGAAGAAATGACATTTTTCTGGGGAAAGCTTGAGTCCGAAGTCTTTCAGCTTCATTAGTACACGCATTAAACGGCTTTCGTGTTCTTCAAGGGTATCAGAAAAAACGATAAGATCATCAAGGAAGACCAAAACTTCTTTCAGATTCATACTCCCCATGCACTTTTCCATTACACGCTGAAAGGTACTCGGGGCATTGGTGACCCCTTGTGGAAGCCGATTAAATTCCCAGAAACCCATGGGGGTAACGAACGCTGTCTTATGTTTGTCTTCCTCTTCCACTTCCACTTGATAGTATCCTGACTTTAAATCCATGACTGAAAACCATCTGGAACCATGTAATGCTGAGAAGGTTTCCTCAATATTTGGCAAGGCATACGCATCTTTTATAGTCTGGTTGTTTAACTTTCTGTAGTCGACGCAAAGTCGGATAGCACCACTTTTCTTTTTGACGACAACCACAGGTGATGCGAAAGAGCTTTCTGATTCTCGAATTATATTTGCATCTTGTAACTCCTTTAGGTGAAGTCGCACAGCTTCATAATCAGATGGATGGATAGGCCTAGCTCTCTGCTTGAATGGTGAGGGGTCAGACAACCGAATGCGATGAGTGATGGCAGTAGTATGACCATAATCTAGGTCACCACTGGCAAACACTTCAGGAATTGAGTTTAGCTTAGCAGTTATTCTGTCTTTCCACTCAACACTCAATTGGGATTCTTCCAAGTTAAACAAGATCATGCTCTGACCATCAACAGGATCTAATGAACTACAGGAAGCCGAAAGTGTGGGATGCTCAGGGGACTTTTAAACTCTTGGGGACTGGGGGTGGGAAACAGCTTTTGGTACAAACAGCTCAGCTATGATGCGCTTGGCAGGAATGGTGATAGTATGGTCAGTTTCATTCTTGATCAGAACAGGAACTTTGAAGGAATTTGTGGAAGGACTGGTCATGAGGTAACTACAAGAGACAAGACCACCGGGCAAACTCGGGAGAACTGGTGGCTCAACCAGTAGCGGAGATCCTGGTGTATGTAGCACATTTCTTACATAGCCTGACAAGGCAACTTTCTGGCCTGTGGGGATGACAACATTGCCCTTGCTCTGCAATCTCACTTTGCCCACTCTGCCACCTTCTTGATTCACTTTGTGTCGACGACACAGGTTCTTGAAAAGAGCAGAATAAGCATGGGTCCCCTTACATTCACTGGATGTGGTGTCAGAACAGAGAGAGGAACTATAAAGCATGTCCAAGGTGTTTGTGCCTATAAGCACAGGAACAGCAACGTTGGACCTACAGTTTGGTACGACTAAAGCCAGTGTGTTTACTTCAGCTGGCTGTCCAGTAATGCTGCTGTCAAACTGAATGCTAATGGAAGTATAGCCGAGGTAGGGAACAACATGGCCTCCAGCACCTTCTACTTCGAGTAGGTCATTTAAGGGGAATATAGGATGTGAAGATAAGTACTGCTCATGAAAAGACTTTGACAGTGTGGTCACTTGGGAACCGGAATCCAGAATAGACTGACACCTATTGCCTTCGATAATGACTGTGGCCATGCATTTAGGACCTACCAGTCCATCAATGAGTTTGCTGCAGGGTTGACTTTCAAGACAGCTCTTACAAATAACTCTCTCCTTTCTTCTAGCTTGGCTGGGACAAGTATCAACAAAACGGGTCTCAGTCTGTCCCTCTACTGGGACCCTGGCCCATTTAACGACTGGCCATGTCTAAGCTTCCACTCATCTTGCTTGGCTCGTAGCTCTTTGTACTTTTGGTCAACCAGCGACTTATTTATGGTCTCAACACACTGCCGTGCAATGTGGCCATCTTGTCCACATCTGAAACAAAACCAGGCTTTCGGCTGAGATCGAGGCATAGCCTGACGGACAGGCGGAACAGCTCTGGGTCTGGGAGGCGCTTGGTACGACAAAGAGTTAATCTGAACACCAGAGGAACTTCCTTGGTTTGTGTATTTCAAAGAATCTTGGTTCTTTTCTTTCTTTGACTTTTGTTCGCTAAGCTGTAGCTTTACCTCTGCAAGTTCTTTCCTTAGCTGTTCTGTCTCACACACATACTTTTGTAGTGTTTCAGCATGTGGATCTAGCTGTGGGGACATTTGCAAGGCAGAGTGAAAATTTAAGGACGGCTTTTGCTTCGAGTTGCTGAAATGCCGTTGCATTCTTTCAAGTTTCGAAGATCTCCTGTCTTCTTCAGTTCGGAGCAAGAGAAGAAACTGTGCAAAATCTGGGGGATTACTAAGCCTTGCTTCCAACTGTAGGCTAAGAATGAGGGTATGATCCCAACAACCACGGATGAACTGTTTTAGCAAGTGGCGTTTTTCACCAGACTGCTCTATACCTCCTCTTTTGGTTGCGGAACCAAGCAGAGCTTGTAGTCTTTGGAGATAATCAGAGGCCCTTTCACCGGAATTTTGGTGGGTATTTAAGAATCTTGCGAAGATTTCTTCCCCATCTTCAACAAAACCATACGCAGATTCAAGCAGGGTGACATACTCTTCTGGGTGAGCAGATGAACCAAGCTGCTTTACTACTGTTGCTGCTGGTGGAAGAAGACTCTCTAAAATCTTCCTCCTCTGAGCATCGACAGGAAGACTGTCTTGGAACATAAGCTCTACATGTAAGCACCATGTTTCAAAGTCTACCTCCCCAGGTGGCTTTGGTGCCTTTCCTGAGAAGGTTCTTAGCCATTTAGATCCATAGCCCTGTGCTGGCAGTGATTCATTTCTAATAACATGTTCTACTACTACCCGTTGTATGTCGGGAGGGTTCAGCATGTCAGTACTCAAAGGTTCAGGGGTAACTTGGCGTGGTTTTCGTGCTTTTCGGGAAGACTTTGGGGGAGTGGGACCATCTCCTACAAGTGCTTTGTGATGCGTTAAGATCCTACTTGTACTAGTATCAGAGGAACTATCAGAATCACTACTTCCACGCTCATCTCCTGCAACATGCCTAGCCTGAACTACAGGTTGGAGCTCTGGTAGGTTGTTTATGTTATCAAGAACCCACTGGACATTCGCTGCTCTAGGAAGCTCAATAGGGAAATCGGATTCAAGTCCTAGAATGGGACCTTCAGGACTAAACTCAACAATGGCTATAAGTTCACCTGTCTGCTTTGTTTGTAGCCAGACAACTTTGGATACAGTACCATATCGATCTAGAGCAGCTACTATTTCATCCTGAGTTTCACTACCTGAGAGACCAGACACATACAGCGACCTACTCACATTTACAACATATAACTCTTCGATATTCATAATGGACATATGACCAAAATATTTGGAAAAAACGGAAACGCTTGCAAATTTGCGAAAAACGTTAAGGTAGTCTTGTTGCAGATTGTCGAAAACCCTCCTGGCTGGCTCGCCACAAAAAAGTACGATAAGTGATGTAACAAGCGTATACGTAATGCCGTAACTACGTTAGCTTATTCACAGTCTTTGCATATCAGTATATCACAATGGTTGTCACTATTTGGGAAATGAAACCCATAGATTTTTGGGTGTTCAATCCTAGGGGTTTTACCAGTATAAATCTTACTCTAGGTACGCTAAAGAGGAGGGCTTGGACAGAACTGCAACAGAACACAGAGTACGGGGTTAAGGATACAATTATAAATTTATTGACAATTGGTGGGGTGTGTGTAATTGTGTGTGTGTGTGTGTGTGTGTAGCCAGAAAAGAATAACTTATGTTCACTCAAAAAAAAAGAGCATAACATTAATTCAACAGTATACAATAACGAACAATCTCTACGGAAAGTGACAGTTCAGCAGTTTTCTTTTCTTTTCCTCTTTCTTTCATAAATAGTCTTCTTTAATAAAAAGTTGTCTCTTAGTCTTCATTTCCTTCTTTTGGTGTGAAATTATCCCAATGTGTCAGTTGCATGTAATTTTATCTTCACTACCCGGGTAGACTAGTGTTTTTTTGTTTTATGGGCGTGTGTGTGTCAAGAGCTAGCTCTCCTTATCTGTGGTCTGCCTCTCTCTTGCGTACTCACGCAGCAGACGTCACTCACACAGTACTCTGGGACATGTAGTCTCGGGGTGGCTCGCCATCTTGGACTCAGAGTTCGCGCGCTTTTCTTCCAGCAATAAAAAAAACAACCTGTACGACACAGTACTAACTTTAATAAAACTGTATGGCAACCATATAAATACTAACTCGACTCTGACTTAATAAACAGCAGTATTTTACACTTTATATCGTATATTTACACATCTAAACCGATCGCTAATGCTAATCGCTAATGCTAATCGCTAGCCTCTGCCCGTTAGCCTGCAACTAGTTAAACGAACTCCTTAACCAACTTATAACTCCGATTGTTTTTTTTATACCCTTTTAATTCCCTTATCAACTTATTACACAAACATTTACACTTTATTACTTGAAATCTCTCTTTCTGGAACTCACCGGAGTTTCTCTTCACAATTTGAGCAGCACAGACAGAGTTTATCCAATTCACAGCTCATATACACTGGAAAAAACACTGAAGTAAGGGTATTTTATGCCCCTTTTTGGAAGGTTTCACAGTATTTTCTTTTTCCTAATCTGCTCTTGAAAAAATGGCGAACTCCGAACACACTCTCTCTCTGAGAGGAAAAATGTGGGGTTAGTTTAGGGTTCCTGTCTGAGAACTGACCACAAGTTCTAAATGGGATTGAGGTCTGGGGCGTTTAATGGATAAATACTTCTTTACCAAGCCACTTGGCTCTCACTTTTACCTTGTAACATGCTGGAAAAAGCATTATTCATCTCCAAATTGTTCCTGGATCGATGGGAGAAATTGCTCTTGGAGGATGTTTTGAGGTTTTTTAAATTTTCCTCCAAAAGCCTTCATCTCACTGTGGGTTCAGATGGACTCACAACTGCCCTCTGCTGACTTGATCTCATAACTGCATCCTCTTTAGGAGATGATCCTGACGCTTACTTGGCTTTCTTGGGCGCCTTGAAGCCGCCTTTACTGCAACTGAACCACTCTCTTCGAAGTTCTTGATGATTTCATAAATGGTCTGTTGGGATGGGATGTTATCTTACAAGCATGATTATGAGTATGAGTATTTCCTTAACGGTAACCATGGTTAACAGAAGACAACTTCAAAGCAGCACTACCCTCCTGAGCTAATGAGATCATCACTGAAATGATGTTAGCAGGTCATTTTGTAGGTCTGGAATGCAGTAATTTTTGTGGTGAGGACATTTTCATGGCAGGATTCATGCGAGAGTTAATACAAATTGCCACCATAGACACAAAAAGTGTATGAGTGTACATTAAATCATTGTGTTAATCCTTGAAAATGATGATGTTAGTGAGGATATCAAGAAATAAGCCTTACTATGGCCACCCAGCCCACTGGCTGTGAAGACATGCTAGGGTCGACTGGTCCAGCTGAATTTCTGAATTCAGCCTCCATCTGCGTAACGATCCACAATTTATCAGCCAACTTCTCGATCGTTCCTTCTCACACACAGACACACACACTTAAAGTGACACACTAATGCCTTGAAACTGCGGAACCCTATTTAACAAAGGAACGGTGCACAGGGAGATCAATCACAGTTAATGTGAGTTCTTCCTAATTATTAGCTTTAGGGTTTGTTAGATTGCCAAAACATTTGATATATGGCTAAAAGACGTCGCTCCCGTTCAACCACTATTGCATTTGTGATGTTGATGTTGAACCAGCTAGAGGCAACAGTGGAAAGAAAAAAATTCAACGAGACCAATAAAGAAGAAATTTTGAGAGGAACCCAATTCTAATGACAAACCCAAGTGTATGTAGCATGCGTATTTTAACTGCCATGCATGTCATGCTTTGATGTAACAGTTAATAGTCACTGGGCCAAATAAGATCTGATGAATCCAGGCAAGGGGATGACAGCAGGTGAAGGATATTCATTAGCATCAGGTCAGTCTGCGGCGGCACATATGAGGCTTGGATAACCATATGTTAGGGGCGGTGAGCAAGAACGAAACCATAAGTCAGTTATAATGGTGATGACAGTGCGAGCAGGGACTCCAGCAGGTCTCGCTATTACAGTAAATCTAAAAAGCAGTACCAGCTGACACAAACATGAGGGTCTTTTGACCTTGAGTTGTGCATCCTTGCCTTAGACTAGAGATACAGCTGGGGGTCATATTCAAAACATTGTGTAATGATCTGCAATGTTTATGTTGTTGTCTTCACGCCTCTCACCTAAGATACACTATAATGCTAAAAGTATTAGCTTACCCGTCCAAATGATCTGAATCAGGTGTTCCAAGCGCTTCCATGGCCACAGGTGTATAGAGGTGACCTCAACCCGATAGAACAAAAAATCCCCCTAAACACACTCCTAAACCTTGTGGACAGCCTTCCCAGAAGGGTTGAACCTGTTCTAAGTGCAAAGGGTGGACCAACGTCATATTAAACAAAATGGATTAGGAATGGGACGGTACTTAAGCTCATATATGAGTCAAGGCAGGTGAGCAAATACTTTTTTCAATATAGTCTTATCTGACGCCTCTTGTCTGTTTTACCTTATGGTTCTACCTTTTTAACTATGACAGTTAATGCTGCCAGACTGTCATGTTACCCGTTCTTTATATACACTATTTGTCCCTAACTACGTATTCTGTTTTCTCTACCAACTCTTTCTTCAGGTACAAATTCCAGTACTTCCAGTACCACGTAAGCTGTTCTTTCATCATCAGGTCCAGTCCTCTAATTGGTACTCACACCACATCAGAGGGAAGTAACTCCCTCTATAATCATATTCTATTCTATTCTATTTAACTTTTTCTTCTCTTCAATTTTTTTTGTATTTTGCTTTCGTAAACTTTTCAAACTCCTTGGACATGACTTGTTCTGAGAGTTTATAACTGAGCCGTTGTTGCTTCCAGACAGCTGGAAGCTGTTGCTTTTATAACATTTGACAGATGCTCTCATCCAGAGCAACTTACAAGTAATACAATCATACAATCCAAGCAATTAAGGGTTAAGGGTCCAAAAGTGCCAGCCTGGAAGAGATGGGCTTTCAACCTGGACCTTCTGGTCCCCAGCCCAGTACCTTAACCACTAGGCCACCACAGTCCCACAAATTCTACTACCCACTGTTCTCACTGAGTTACAAGGGCAATCACAGCACACTTTCCCCAAAGTAGCTCCAACAGAACAGAGATTTTAACTTTTTTTAAAAAACCAATACATTTTCAGTAATGTTGATGCCTTCATGAGTCCCATGTTAGTAAAGTCAATGTGAGGTTTTGCCCCCCAACAAAATCTCACATGTACAGTGTTTCTTGCGGTTTCCCCTGACGAACACCATTTCTGATATGAGGAGGTGGAATCTGCCCCAGCATGGGTTGCACTGGAATTGATAGATAGTGGGGATGAATGGTAGGGGTAATTGGCTGAGATCACAGATCTGAGTCATGTTATAT